>APFE031218716.1:42920-85467 GCA_000404065.3 Pinus taeda
GCGAAATGAAGGGGATAAGAGGCTTCTAAATTCTTGGGGAAATTTTTGGAAGTAGGGAGGGATGTTAGGAAGCAGGGGAAAGTGGAATCGCCGAGATCAAGTGAGGGGAAGGGGTCCAAACGGGCGAAACACATGACTACCTAGAAAATTGCCAAGTTGTGGCAAGAAACTAGGGTTTGTGCAAAAATGAGGATTTGGGGGATCTCAGTGATGGGAAGTGTTTGATAAGGTACATGAAAGATAGGGGAAGGTGTATGAACATCTGGATATAATTTTTTCTAATGATTTGACCATCCAAGAGAAATTACCTCCAAAACCCTAAGAGATGGAAATGACTTTGCCTGGACGCAACTGAAGCATGAACAAGGTGTAAAATGACTCATTAGACACTGACATGATAATGAAAACCATATGAATGATAATAGACTCAGCCGAATGATGACATGGACTGACATTTGGACAACTTTAGAAGGAATGAAAGCACACCCTAGACCTAATGCCTAGTGACCAAATTTTGCTTGAAGACTCTTTGAAATGACAAAATTTGACCTGGACACTCTGAGACCACTTTGTAAGAGCATATTTGATCACTGGAGGAAGGCTGGAAAGACTGACACTAACAAATACTACATGTGAGAATAAAAAAAGGGGTAATACATGGTTAAAAGTATATGAAAAATGGATAAAAGGAAGGAAAGGAAGGTGTCAAATGATGGTAATTTTACGACTCATAATCTTCCCCAAATTTAATATGTATCATGTCCTCATGCAACCCTATACCACTATATTAGCCAAGATTCAAGGATACTTAATGAAGTTTCATTTTTTTCAATGCATACCACTTAATACGTTGACTCCACCTCAAAGCAAAGATAAAGTCATGAAGTCTTCTTTTGTTCCCAATTAGGTTTCTTGCTTATCTTACACCCGATGATTTATGTCATGTTTCCATTCTCAAAATGAGTATTTATGCTTGATATAAGTTTCCATGAACCACCCTAAAGGAGGAGATATGGAAGGCTCGAATTGAACGAGGACGAGGATGATATAAACATGATAAGTTGTGGTCATGAATGGTAAAGGTGAAGATATCCTCCCCTCTCCCCCAAACTCAATACATTTTATGTCCTCAAAAAGATATAAAATGGTATGTAAGTAGAAGAGGAAAATGCTCAAGTGTTTTCCAGATACAAATATAAAGTATTCAATGAATCCGATAAACAAAAGGAAAGAAGAAGCATACATGTACCTACCTATGCATTTTAAAGCATGTTTATAGTCTTATGTAGAAGGTTCTACATAGGTTCTCCACAAGTTCTCAAGCCATAGAGCAAGTGTAGAGCTATAAAAAGGGTCTCTTTCACCTCTAGTTACCTCACATTAATATATCAATCCGGGAACGTTTTTCCATTTCAAAGAGTATCTCAATCTGAAGCTTAGCATTTGTCAGAGTAATGCTTGTAGTACAGTTGTTTTAAAACTACAAAAGTAAGTGATGCGTGTCTACAACTTAACTACTTCAGAAGTCTAAATCACACACTCAAATATGAAGCAACACATCAGTCAAGGGTTCGATAGCAATAACCCATCCCTTTAGAAATTGATGGAAAAGAAATCAGAGAACAGATCGGGGGTATGGGAGTCTGGTAGTAGATGCCGGTGCTCACTACAGCCTGAGATCATCCTTAGAAAATAAGAAACGAAATGGCAGGTAAAGAAAATAGCAATGAAATAGAACAACAACATTGAAATGGAATAGCAACTGAAAATGGAACAGCAATTGAAAATGGAATAGCAATTCAAAATGGAACAGCAGTTGAAAATGGAACAGCAATTCGAAGTGGAATCGCCGAGATCTAATCTATGAGTTACCTTTGCAACTTTCTCTTGTTCCTTCCGCCATCCTTTGAAGGCCTAGCTTTCAGATAAGTTGACGTTCCTTAGCTGCCACTGTAGTTCTTCATATTTTTCTTGGGGGACCGTTTGCTCCTTAAGCATTTATGCTTCTTGCGGGGCCTGTTTCAAACCTTTCTGAAGGGTTATCATTTTCGGATCCTTTTTCCATGTAGTCGTGGAGGCTGGGAGCTTTACTTGAACTTTCTTATTGCGCTACTTCGAGTTCAGGACCCTTATTACTCCCAAAGGTGGTGCCTCCGTCTAAACTATCTTATCATCATTTTCTAGTTTAACACGGACATCAACCCATTGTTGTTCCTTTTCAATTGGAACAGTAGTCTGCCTTTCAGCTTCATTTGGAACAGCAAGTTGGCTTTTATTAGGGTTTTGAGCAGTAGCATGGATTCTAGTCCTCCGCCTCTTGCCCTTAAGGGATTTTACTGGTGTGGTTGGGCCTTTTCTTCCTGAAGTCCCTTTTACCCTTTGCCTCGCCTTTAGAATCCTAATCTGCTGGTGAAGTTGGACTATTATGTTCAATAATCTCTGTTGTTCCTTTCGTAATTCCCTTATTTCCGCCATTTCTTCAGAAGGAACAGCAGGTTGTTTACTGTGGTTGGGACTACGGCTAGCTTCCTGGTTTTCTTCTTGGGGTGACTGTTCCGGGGTAAGAACCTTAATTGGCCCTGTTTTTTCTTGGGCTAATTCTTCTTTTGCCCTTATTTCCTCCGGACTTTCTTCTGGTGCCTTCTGATTAGGAACGGGTTGTTCCTGCTCGGAATTTTCTAACATCTTCTCATTATGAACGGACAGATTTTCTACTTCTGCCTCTTCTACATGTGATTCCTCGGGTGCATCTTTCTCCTGGGGTTTCTCTCTGGCATGGAGGTCTGATGGACTCATAGGTTGGCCATATTCACCCATATTTGCCAAAACTCTAGCCAATTCATCTTCCCCTAATGGGTCTTGTAATGGGCTGCCTTTCTATTGTTCCACTCCTTCCTCTTGCTCAGACCGTTCGGCTTCTTTTCCCTCGTCTCCTTCCTCTTCAGATTGCTCATATTTTTCTTCTTCTCTTTCTGCAGATTGCTTTGCCTCCTCTTCTTCTCCTTCTTCTTCTGCTTCTGCCTCTGCAGACTGCTCTACTTCCTCATCCAGTACTTCTGTTTCCTTGTCCTCGCTTGGGGATTTCTCATCTTCGATTTCTACTGTCTGGCTAGTGCCTTCCTGGGGCCTCTCCATCCCCCCTCGTAGCCATGCGAGCTGGGTCGATTTTCTACGTTTTTCCGGTTCTTTGGATGTGCTGGTGACATGTTTCCATTTTTCAAATTTCTTATGTTTTTCAGGTTGCTCCCGTGTGCAAGTGTCCTGCTTCCGTTTCTCTGGTCGTTGGGGTGTGCTAGTGACTTTTTTTCGTTTTTTCGGATGTTCGGGTGTGGCCAACCCTCCATTAACGATGGTAATTAGTTCTTCCTAGCTTCTCTGCTACTGGGTGAGACTATAGTTAACTATAAACTTAATTAATCTGTGGTGGCTGACGACTGACTCTACGTGCTGTGCTCTTTTCATGCTTCGTGCAACGTCATGAAGTAGTGAATTCAAAAATGCAGGTAAATTCACAAAACATTTTTGTTTTAGAACAGCTAGGAGTTTAAGATGTCGTGGTCTTACCATGTCTTTTCTGCCTTCACAGGTGATGTAGCTTTGGATGATTTTTTCTAATTTTGCCCACAGCTCTCCTAGTGTTGCTGGCAGCACCCCCTTTCCTCGAATTGTCAAGCTCTGTCCCTCTTCCTGAAAGATTTCTAAAATTTTCTGTAGCCTTTTCTTCTTTATTGTCCATACTGGTCCAATGGCTGGCAGTCCCGAGACTTCTGTGATTATGTCATCGGTGACTCTATAATTTTTCCTCTTACTGTGGAGTAGTCCTCTTGCAAATTGTGTAAAAATTCAGTCGCCACTGTTTCATTGGACTCCTTCAGGCGGTTAAGATAGGTCAGTCATCCTTCTCTTTCCAGGATTTCCCGGGCTACAGCTGAAACAGTTAGCACTTGCGGTTCTCTGCGAACTGACCTTCCCCCCATAGTTTCACTGCAAATCCTAAAAGGAACGACAGTTATTTGTTGAAACGCGGAGAAGCTAATGGCGTAACACTCATTCAAACTCTCATGCTACAGCATATGTAGTGGAAATGGCTTGAACAGCAACTCATGCAAAAAGAACAAACAAAAGAAGAAAAATAGAAAGAGATAATACCGTTGAGACGTGCTATACCCGAGTACTCATTCTCCCAAATGGCGAGCTGACACGTGATCTGGGGAATGATGAGGTTAACCTCCCCCCGCAATGTGATAGGTTGTCCCAGCCGTCAAATAAAGGAGTAGCACCTGTTCTGCAGCAAGGTCTTTAAGGAACAGCGTATGGCAATATGTCATGCTTACAAAAAAACAGCTTATTACTGAAATCGAGGTATAAAGCTGCGTCGCTTTAATACGTAAGAGACTGCAGTGACTTGATGGAACTTCGGGGATAAGACATTTGCCGTAAATAAAGAGTCCCATGCGGTCATTGTCACTGGTTTTATAATGATTGGTGATAATATATAATCATGCACTATATGGTTGGGTTAATATCATATAATTGATTACCACGGCATAGGAAACAAAAGGATGCAATTCTCTTACCTATTGGTGTAAATAATGTGACTCCAATACCATTAACAGAGATCCGCTACCGATAGGTGTCCATAACCTTGGCAGAGTTGTTTGTTTCACCCCTAGAACCATAGTCTTTTGTGTATACTAGGAAACGTTTGTGCAATATCAAAATGTAGGCCATTATGTTGGCTTGGTGACCAGTTAGCCATAATGTCATTCACGAGGAAGGAGCGAATAGTGGGCATGTCGGCTCGTGATGAGACCTCTTGTTCCAAGGGTTGTTTGTTATACCTTTTGGACCATTTCCCTGGTGTGGTGGCCATAGTGGGAATGCCACTTCGCTTCTATCCTGATGGTCATGGTAGGCTAGCTCGTAATGAGACTTCCTATCCTGCAATTTGACAATTTTAAAAACCATGTTTTGCTCCCTTTTTCTTGTTTTTCATAAAGTGCCTTTCCTGTTCATACACAAAGGGTGGTTCAACACTCCTTAAGAGTAGGAATGGTGGAAGAAGTCTTAATATCCCAATAGGAAGGTATAGATCCTTTGCTCTTATTGTTGGATGATAATAAAAAAGCATTAAAAAGGGACCATCATGATACAAATAACCAATCAGAACAGAATTAGTAGAGCAATGGCAGCAAAAGATGATGAATAAGCATGTCTTTCCTTGTGTCTTCTCAGCAATTCAAGGCAGTTTCTTATAAAGATAGCGATTTATGATTGATTGATTTCCGTATGCTGTGTTTTTGTTCCCATTACATAAGTGCATAGCCATATTCAAAAATACTTTGAAAGAACATTAGCAATAAGCATCCTCGATTTAGAATAGCAAAAGGAACAAGCTATTTCACAAGGAGAGCAAAATCTTACAAGTGGTGTTTCTTTTGAGGAAGGGCATAACAACAGTTCACAAATGCTGTCCCTTTGGAGAAAGAAACAGTAGAAATCAACAATGTTGTTCCTTTTGAAAAAGGAACAGCACAAACAAAAGTGTTGTTCCTTTGGAAAGGGAACAACAAAAACACACAAGTGTCGTTCCTTTGGAAAAGTAACAGCATAAATCAAAAGTGCTATTCCTTTTAGCAAAGGAACAGTAGAAAACAAAAGTGTTGTTCCTTTTGGGAAATGAACAGCAGAAAACAAAAGTGTTGTTCCTTTTTGGAAAAGGAACAGCAGAAAACAAAAGTGTTGTTCCTTTTTGGAAAAGGAACAGCAGAAAACAAAAGTGTTGTTCCTTTTTGGAAAAGGAACAGTAGAAAACAAAAGTGTTGTTCCTTTTGGAAAATGAACAGCAAAAAAAAAAAAAAAATTGTCCCTTTTGGAAAAGGAACAGCAGAAGACAAACGTGTTATCCCTTTTGGAAAAGGAACAACAGAAAACAAAAGTGTTGTCCCTTTTGGAAAAGGAACAACAGAAGCACACAAATGTCATTCCTTTGGAAAAAGGAATAGCAGAAATCCAAAGTGTTGTTCCTTTTGGAAAAGGAACAACAGAAATCAAAAGTGTTGTTCCTTTTGGAAAAGGAACAGCAGAAAACAAAAGTGTTGTTCCTTTTGGAAAAGGAACAGCAGAAAACAAAAGTGTTGTTCCTTTTGGAAAAGGAACAACAGAGAACAAAAGTGTTGTTCCTTTTCGAACAGCAGAAAACAAAAGTGTTGTTCCTTTCGGAAAAGGAACAGCAGAAAAACAAAGTGTTGTTCCTTTTGGAAAAGGAACAGCAAAAGCACACCAATGTCGTTCCTTTGGAAAAAGGAATAGCAAAGGTAACAAAACTTGTTGAAAAGATATGTACAAAAGTAATTCAAGAAGTTATGTACAGATTGTAAAGAAAAGTAAATTTTTTTGTGAATTACAGGTGAGGAATACTTGTCTTCCTCCCCTAACATCTCCATATCTGAATCTTGGTGTCACTGTTGGCAGAAGGACTCTCGAGTAAGTGGTTTGCGATAGAGATGGACTCGATGGCCATTTTCCTTAAAGGCATATACAGAACCATCAATAGTAATCAGGGTAAGGGTACCATTGTCATGTATTTTCTGGATTTCATATGGTCCCAACCAACGACTCTGGAGTTTCCCTGGGAAGTCCTGAAACCTGGAGTCATATAAAAGAGCCCAGTCTCCTTCGTGGAAGATTTTATTTTTAATGAGAGCATCATGCCATTTAGCTCTTTGTCGCTATATTAGGGCAGTGTGTTGAGGTGCAGAGAGCCTAATTTCATCCAGCTCATTGATCTGTTGTACTCGATTAGTTTGTGCCTCGGTTAGGTCTAAACCAACTTCTTGTGCTGTTCGTAATGTCTGGATTTCGAATTCTATAGGAAAAATAGGTTGTTTTCCAAACATTAGCTAATAGGGCGAGTAATCAGTGGTGCTTCTCCATGTTGTTCTATAAGCCCACAGTGCTTCAGGTAGTCTGGCAGCCCAATCATGTCTATGTGATGCAACAGTTTTTGTTAAAATTGTTTCTATTATTTTATCGCTGCTTTCTACTTGCCCATTTGCTTGTGGGTGATATGGAGTAGTAATTTTATGCTTGACATGATAGTTGTTGAGTGTTGCAGCTATTCTATTCCCAGCAAACTATGGTCCACCATCTGTAATTATCTCTCTTGGAAGGCCATACCGTACAAATAGATGGAACAGGAACTGTATAATAGATTCTTCTGTGGCTCTTGGCAATGCCTCTGCTTCAACCCACTTGGTGACGTATTTTGTTTCCACCAAAATGTATGTTTTCTGGTTTGATGGTGGGTTGATTGGTCCCATGAAAACAAGAGCCCATCGCTCAAATGGTTCGATGACTAGCTATGGTTTCAAAGGCATTTCATCCGACTGACTAGGGCGTCCCGCTCTCTGGCAACTGTCACATGCTTGGAAAAATTTCTTTTCATCTTTGAAAATTGTGGGCCAATAATACCATGTTTGTGATACTTTATGTCCAGTCCTGTGATCAGCGAAATGTCCACCACATGGTTGGTCATGGCAGGCTTTCAATATGTCAAAAATTTCATCCTCTCGAACGCATCTCCTGATATGCATGTCTGCCCCTGTGTGAAATAAATAGCCCCCAATCCAGGAAAATCTAGTACTTCGCTGAACAATCTATTTTCGCTAATTAGGAGTTAGATGCTTTGGTAACTTACCTACTGCTAGGTAATTGGCAATGTCAGCATACCGGGGTGTTTGAATAGCAACAACAAAGAGATGCTCATCTGGAAATTGATCTTCAACTGATGTTGCATCAATTGGCTTTGGCATTCTTGAGAGGAAATCAGCTACGGGGTTTTCTCTCCCAGGTCGATCCTTGATTGTAATATCAAATTCCTGCAATAAAATCAGCCATCTAGTTATTTTGCCATTTGTGATAGGTTTGTTTGCTAAATATTTTATAGCAGAATGATCTGTGTACAAGATAACAGGATATCCGGTAATATAATGTCTGAATTTATTAACAGCATGTATAACGGCTAGAAATTCTTTTTCAGTGATAGTATAGTTTAATTCAGCAGGGGATAGATTTTTGCTAATGTAATAAATTGCATATGGTTTTCTATCCTCCTCCTGTCCAAGGATCGCTCCAATGGCTGTGTCTGAGGCATCAGATGATATCTGGAATGGCAAATCCCAATTTAGTCCTCGAAAGATTGGGGCTGTAGATACGAGCTTCTTCAGATCCTTGAAAGCACGTTCGCATTTCTCTGTCCAAAGAAAATTGACGTTACCAGTTAGTGCATACAAGGATGCAGTAATACGTGAATAATGTTCTATAAACCTTCTGTAGTAACCAGAGAATCCAAGAAAGCTACGTACCTCTGTTTGAGTAGTAGGAGTAGAATAAGCAAAAGTATTTGGATTTTGGCTGGATCCACCTGAATGCCAGCTGTTGAAATATAGTTTCCTAAAATAAGTCCTTCCGTCGTCATCATATAACATTTTTCATGACTTAAACAAAGCCTGGTAGCAATGCAACGTTGTAGGACTTTTTCTAGTGTATCCAGTGCTGGATCAAACTCATCTCCGTATGGAGTAAAGTCGTCCATATATACTTCCAGTCCCTCATTTATTAGGTCTGCAAAAATGCTAAGGATAGCCCTTTGGAATTTGGCAGGAGCATTGCATAAGCCAAAAGGTAAAACTCAGTAGGCGAATGTTCCCTAGGGACAAGTAAAAGTAGTTTTGTCCTGATCTTCAAGGGCAATCTGTATTTGGCTATACCCACTAAAGCCATCAAGGAAAGAAAAAAATTTCTTCCCTGCCAAAGTGTCTAATACTTGGTCGATGAATGGGAGAGGAAAGTGATCTTTTTGTGTTGATTTATTCAGCTCCCTGTAGTCCACGCAGATTCTCCACTTCCCATTCTTTTTTGGTACCACCACAAGCGGGGAGACCCATTTACTATCAGAGATAGGATAGATAAAGTTAACATCTAAACGTTTTTGAAGCTCGGATTTTACTACTTCTTTTAGATGAGGATTTAATCTTCTCTAAGGCTGCTTAACAGGTCTTGCATCATTTTCTATGTAAATGTGGTGTGTACATAATGGGGGGTCAATTCCTTTCATATCAGGGTAATCCCATGCAAATGCTTCTTTATATTTCCTTAACATATGGATGAGCTTTGTTTCTTGTTCGGATGTGAGGTTGGCGTTAATGTTTAAGATTTTTCCAGGTTCAATTTCCACAGTTTTGCTATGTGCAATAGAAGTGACAGGAATTGTGTGATCATGTGTATCTTTCAGAGGGTCCTCTTCTAATTCATTATCAAATGTTGTTTTTATCATATGACATTGGGTACGCGATGTGAGTTCAGTTTGACTAATGAAATTACTGATGGCATCATCTTCTATTTGGTCTTTGAACTCAAGTGCTTCTTGTATAGTTAATGGAGATCTAACGTTATCAGTAAGATATGATACAGGGTGCCTATTAGTTTTAACTATTGTGATGCTTGGTTGCGCTGGGGGATATAGTACTAAATTCTTGATATCCGCCCCCTTGGTTGTGATCATGTTCCCTTGCCGACAGCCGATATAGGCATCAGCAGTGGCGAGCCAAGGTCTTCCTAAGATCAATGGATGTCCATCAAGTCGGGTTTTAGGATTTATTATCAGAAAATTGGTTGGATATTCCCAGGAGTCAACCGAGATGACATCATGTAGTATGCCTTCCGGCCTAACCACTGATCGATCAGCCAATTCTAATAAAGTGGAGGTGGGTTCTACAGATGTAATGCCTAGCTTTTGGAAAGTAGCAGTTGTTAAGATATTGATTGCAGCTCCAAGATCAACTAAGGCATTGGGCAAGGTTTGACCATAAATTTGGACAGTTACTATTGGGTTTCCTGGGTCTTCATACTTAATGGGTGTTTCCTTTCCTGATAATAAGTCAGATAAAGTGTCGACTACTTGAACTCTTGGATTATTTATTATATTCCTCCTTGGTCTTTTTATGCACAATCCTTTAATAGTTTTTGTGTATATCGGGATGTCTTGAATGGCTTGGAGGAATGGAATTTTTATGTACAAATTTTGCAATTCTCCCAGAAAGTCAAAATCAGGCTGTTATATAGGTCAAGGTATGACTAATCATTCTGGGAACGAGGGAGGGGATGTGGTTGCTTGATTATGAGTTTGTTGTCTATTCACATCCTCTTCTTGTGATAGAAGCTCTCTAGGTAACTAATCTTCAATCTGAACTATTTTATTTCCCTCAGTTTGAATAGTACGCCCAGATCTTAGCTGAAGATCATTACACCCCCTCAGATCGGGTCCTTCTTCTGGTGTTTCTAGGATTTGGAAAGATTGGACCGGTCTGTTATTTGGATTGGGGTTGGGTTGGGCTGGGAGTTGCGGTCTCAAATTAGACTGGGGATTTTGTTGTAAAACTGGCAGTGTAGGTTGAGGGAGAGGGATATTTCCTACTGGCTGATGCGTTGGTCTATGCCAATTAGTCTACCAGGCTAAGCTTTGTGAAGTAGGGGGAGTCCATTGTGGTGGGTATGGGTTGTTTTTCCAATATGGTGGGGGATAAGGAGGATTCGACCAACCAGATTGGCTCGTCTGATTCAGCCACGGGTTCGCAGAAGGATATGACTGTGGTGACCAGTTTGGAAATGGAGGCTGAAACTGACTTTGCCATGTATTATAATGTTGAGCATTATACTGTGGATACTGAAAAGAAGAAGCTGGGTCTGAAAACATACCAGTTTGTCACGAATGCCACTGACGGGCTGGTTGAGCAAATATACTGCTTCTGGCTCTTCTTCTGCCTCCTTATATATTTCTTTCAGTCCAGGTAGTGAGGGGAAATTTTCCATAGAGTGATCCCTTGTACATATGGCGCATGTTTGCACTGCATCTAGTGGACACTCCTTATGGCTATGCTTCTTCCTGCACCTAGGGCAGAAGATTGTCAAATTCTGTTCTGCCTCCATTTGCTTTTGCTTGGCCCGCAAAACGTCCAATTGTGTAGTCAGTGTTCGTAGTATATCAGTTTTAAAATTTTCAAATAAATTTCCAATTTCCACACGCGTTACTCCTTCTGATGGGATTTTATTTTCTCTTACAAACCGATCATGTTTCGCTGGTTTGATTTATGTACTGCTTCTCGAACTCCTGATGCATAAATCAATTATGTCAGTAAAACTTTCCTGCTAAATATCCCCTTTCCCCATAATGTTTAATGTTTCAATTCATTGTTCTTTCATGCCTGTTATTAATGTTGTTTTCAACACGTTATCGGGCAACGACAGTGACGCATAGGGAGATCTTTGTAGATTATATTGTAAACATTCCACATACTCTTCTAATGTTTCGTTTGGTCTAGCTATCATCTGGAATATTTCATCTTTTAGTTCTCTAGACCTGCAATAGTCTTGATAATTTTTTAGAAAAGATTCTTTCATTTGTTCCCAATTATTTATAACCCCACCACCTAATCCCATAAACCATCTTAAAGCAGCCCCTTTCAGGGGAGAGGGAAACAATTTTAGTTTTTGGGGGTCAGTGGTGTAATCATATCCCCTGCATAGTACATCGAATTCAAATAAAAATGCATCCGGGTCTTCTGATGTAAGCCCGTGAAATGTAGGGATATGTTGAAGGGGAATTTCTTTCATGGGGGCATTTGCTGCAGAATCCACTATGGGGTATTATAATGTAGAGGTCTGGGTGTTTGGCGGATTTTGAGCCATTGGGTCAAATATATGCCAATAACCTTCTGGAATATCTAGGAGGGTGTTTCTAGGTTGAGAGGGAGTGGCTTTGACAAGAACAGCTTTAATAGCACTTCCTCTATCTGGGAATTTTTTCTGAGGGGATTGGGTCCCTTCAATAGTAATTTTTTCCGCACTCCCTTTGTCTGGGCCACTCAATGGCTGCGTTATCCTAAGAGGAGATCTCGGTTCCTTAGTTTCCTCTGTCTCTCCTTCTCCTTCACTAAGATTACTGCAATTCCCTTCCTACAATAGTTCTGGAATAGAATTTTCAATTTCTTGAAAGCCTTGTTCATCAGTTTGACTATGCACCTCAGCAAAGGCTACAGATGGTGAACCTGTGGCCTGAAGGGAGCTAGTAGGTTGTTTGGAAGTAACTTTCCTGGGTCCTACTGAGGGCTGAGATTCAGTTTTCTTATAGATTTCGTCTATGAAGGTTGATCGACCAAGGGTCACCGGCCCCTTAGCTTTTTCTGGCTTTGGTAAAGGTTTGGAATTTTTCTCTGGCTTTTTCTGCTTAGTCATGCACTCAATTTAACTACTAAATCATTATTAAGCAGATGGCAGCAAATCTGCAGGAAAGCAGGCAAAGGAGCAGGGATTTTACATGCTCCACACGTAGGTTCTTACCTTCCGTTTTCAAAACCCAATTCTTCCCTAGCAGGTTTGTACACTACTCTGAAAAAAAAACAAATGGCTATACTCTTTCCCCGGCAACGGCGCCAAAATGTAGAGCTATAAAAAGGGCATTTTTCACCTCTAGTTACCTCACATTAATATATCAATCTGGGAACATTTTGCTATTTCAAAGAGTATCTCAGTGTGAGGCTTAGCATTTGTCAGAGTAATGCTCGTAGTACAACTATTTTAAAACTACAAAAGTAAGTGATACGTGTCTACAACTTAACTACTTCAGAAGTCTAAATCACACACTCAAATATGAAGCAACACATCAGTCAAGGGTTCGGTAGCAATAACCCATCCCTTTAGAAACTGATGGAAAAGAAATCAGAGAACAGATCAGGGGTCTAGGAGCCTGGTAGCAGATGTCGGTGCTCACTACAGCCTGAGATCGTCCTTAGCAAATAAGAAATGAAACGACAGGTAAAGAAAACAACAATGAAATATAACAACAACGTTGAAATGGAACAGCAACTGAAAAGGGAACAACAATTGAAAATGGAACAGCAACTCAAAATGGAACAACAGTTGAAAATGGAACAACAATTCGAAATGGAACAACAATTGAAAATGGAACAGCAATTCGAAATGGAACAGCAATTGAAAATGGAACAGCAATTCGAAATGGAACAACAACTCAGAAATGGAACAGCACTTAAGGAAATGAGCAGTAACTAAGTTCAACAAGCTATGAATCTATTCAATTACACCAATCCAAACATCAATCCTTCATTCTTAGAGATGTACGCACACTACATAACAGTATTCCCTATGGATCCAAGATGGAATAACACTGAAAACCATATAAACACAACATGCTAATCTGATTCCGTTATCGCTCTAAGTAAAAGCATACGATTGCATCTCAAGATGAAAACGATAATATTCAAGGATTCAATAATCATATAAAATCAGAACTTCCAAGATATATTTTGTGACGTTAAGGCACAATTGCATAACACAAAAACTCTGTAATGGAACAACAGTATCCTGTAGAGATTACCCACATTATACCAACACATAAAGGAATAGTAACATGATGCGGCGTTAATACAATACTTTTGTTTGCAGGAATATTAAATGGGTTAAACACAACAGAGCATGTAACATAAACTTTATAAAACATGGCAGATTACCAGATCACGTCGATAAGAAAACCACACAGAAACCATGCTTAATGGTACAAGAGCAAGTGTCCTCCAGGGCCGGGCCCTTAGCCTCCAGGGGTACACCGCTTAAGGTTGATCCAGACTCAAAGATAAAAGAGTAACCAAGTCTGTATTAAGGCATGAAGCAAAATTACAATAACACAAGTCTTAACAGAACATAATGATCATAGTCTTGATCTTTTTAACAGAAATTACATAAAGGCATCCCCCCTTAGCTAACAATGCCATTCCTTATATAAGGATGATGACGGAGATATCTAGATGCAGAAATAGATAAAACAACGATCCCTCAGGATCAAGGATCCTAAGGGATTCGCAGAATCGTTAATCATGAGTTACTTCTTCTCTTTTTTGCGCCGAGCTGTTATCTTCACTTCCTTTCCTGGGTTGGTCCGTTTTGATTTGGTTTGCATGCGGTCTCCTGTCAAAGGGGCAGCAGTTACTTCATCTTTGTCTTCTCCTTTAGGATGGCCACTTTTCGTTTTTCCTCCATCCTGTACATGGAAACGACAATTGTCAGCGTTCTATATTAATTTCTCATGTTTCTTTATAATTCTTTATTATTTTCTAAGTTCACAATGCAAAAAGGCTTATAAGTCCTAATGAAAAGATACTGAAATAACCATCAAAACATACCTTCGTTGATACTCCACAGCAAGCATCCCTAAAAATTTGTACCAAGGACGATCCTTATGTAGTTGATAGGTATTGGCTCTTATGTAACAACACTAATGTCATCCTCAGAACTTGTTATTTTTCCTACTTTTGTGATCCAGGTGAATATTGGTGGCCACCCACCTATTCCACTTAGACCCCCAACACTATCTCTTTTAGTTTTTCAATTTCCTTAATTGTAGCACAGTTTACTAGTTTTCACAATTTATTGGGTCATGAACTTTCAAAGCCATTTTGAGGCCCTAAACCATGTTTTTTGGGAAAACTGGGATAACATGAATTATTAATTGATGTTTTCATTAAAAAGTTGTAGTCCTTAGATATATATTTCTAATGAGGTATTGTGCACATCAAACAAAGATCGTATGCCAAATTTATGACCCTGGGAAGTTGATGTACCAATTTACCCAAACAAAGCCCATAGTTTTGGCGCTTCATCTCCTAGGGTTAGGTTTTTGGATGTTTATGGTTTTCCATTGTTTCTCAATAATGAATAGGCCTTTGAGCCTCATTATAACACAGCTCAAAGACATGTAGCCACCACATCTCTTCTCAAAGATAAGCTACCATTGCCCAAGCTAGTTTTATTTTCATTTTGTTTGTAAGCATATTACAATATTTGATATTAATGAAATGAAGTGTTATTTTGTAATAGCCCTGGTGAAAATTCCATATAATAAAAGTAAATAAAGGAAAATAATAACCATGGATGATGGAACACTTATTGCAAGCTAAATATTGGGCAGAATCCTAGTGATGAGGATCACTTGTGATTTTTTATGGATAAGGAAATTGGCAAAGGTAATAACTAAGGATTTGGAAAGGAAAAATGGAATTATTGGCGCATTTATTTATGAAAATAATGGAAATTATGAGAAAATGGAGGTGAAAGGTCACAGGTTGCATGTGAGGAGGAAAATGAAGGAAAATAATGGAAAATGAAGAAATAGAGGCCTCATTCATAAAAAGGATTCTGAGGATCAGTTGGTTACCTTTTGTTAGTTCAGTTTTGGAGCTCTCTCATTATTCTCTTTCTCTCATACTCTTGGAGATTTAGAGTTTTCTTGGAGCACTCTTGGTGGGTGTGGCATACTTGGATTTTTTGGAGAAATAAGGAAAAGGAAGAGCAGGAAAGTGTAAGAAGGCATCAGTATCAACAACTACATCATATTTTCTTGCAGGTACGAAGTTGCATGTATGTTTCCTTCACTAGTTTTGGCATGCATGGCACATGCATGTGGTTTCTTGGTTGTGATTTATCATTGGCATGGAGGATTTCCTGGATTGATAGTGGATTTCCTAACCTTTCCATTTCTTGGATAACCATGGTGATTGTGTTTTTACTTTCATTGTTTGTTTTTGTTTGGTTCTCATGTTTCGTTATCTTGGGTTGAGTTATTAGTTCTTGGAAGCCCTGGTTGGACAAACGCTCTAGAAGTCCTGTAACATCTTGGGTTGAGTTACTAGTTCCGGAAGCCTTGGTTGGAAAAATGCTTTGGAAGCCCTTGGTGGGTTGAGTTACTAGTCCTGGAAGCCTTGGTTGGACAAATGCTCTCGAAGCTCCACGACGATTGTGGGTTGAGTTACTAGTCTTGGAAGCCTTGGTTGGGACAAACGCTCTGGAAGCCCTAAAAGGCTTGGATGGAGATCAATATGATGATGGTTTTGTGATGCCTGACCATTAGTTAGAATCCTTGTTTGGTGGGTTGAGGTGGATGGCCTCTGGAAGACATGGATGGTTTTTGATTGATGTGTTCTATGAGATCCCACATTCATGCTTGGAATATGTCACGGGGGTGAATGGATGAAGAGAGATTTGGCTTAGCCATTCTATGGTCAGGTGGAACATGGAAGTCCCATCTCTTGTTTAGATTTTGCATCATTAATGAAAGGTTATTTATCCTTGTATTTCTATGAGAATTTGGACGGATTGTATGTGGTATATATTGTTGTACTTTCATGAGTATTTTTGTTGCTATTATGCTAGTTATGCTTTTTTAATGAAAGTCGCCATGTGTGGCTCTCATCATGTTTTACTTGTAAATGAATGATAAATGTATCTATGAACTAATGGATGGAATGTAAGTTGATGTGTTGAGGCATTAATGGTTCTTAGCGATTCTCAACTAAGTGTGATACCCCTATGATCAGAGGGGTCCCATCAAGGTCTTGAACATGTATTTGTTTTAGTACTGTCATTTCCATGTTATTTTACTAATATGAAGAGATGGTTCAATTTTTGGTAGTGAGTTGGGCTCCGGGCCTAAAAAAGTGGCTCAAATCCTGGAGTCACTGGCATAGAACTAATAGTTTTGGTCTCTGGTCGTTGGCAGGTAAGCCTGTGAGAGAAAATTTGGGCTGTTGGTCACACTCATGCCTATAGCATGGGAGAGAATGAGCCTTAAATTGTCCAAAATCTTAGTGGGACCCCAAGTCAAGCTATCTAAAGTATTGGATTGGTTCTTGAGAGTCATTTAGTTGACGATTAATGTCTGTATGGTGTTTTTCGTCGGTTCCACTTCCTTAACATGACTTAGGATGTTGAATCATATCATAATGGCATCTCATCGCATGTTTAACCCGACTCATCGATTGCTTGGGTAGATGTGGAAGGTGGGCGTTATAGAGTGGTATCAGAGCATGGTTCACACCTTGGACTGGATGGGCTATGTGTTGGTCATGCATGCATGTCAATTGCACGTGTGTCTCTCACACTTGCATTCCATGTGCTTGTTGCATTTACATGATGTTGTTCATGGTTGATGTCGTCATGTAAAATTTGAGGTGTTATTATGGAATGCATCATGGTGAGTGTATGATTGGTTACATGTCGATTTATGTCACTTACATGTATCATTGTAGTATGATTGGTTACATTCTTGTATGCTTGGTTGAGTGTATCATTCTTGCAGGTTTGATTTCAAGTATTGTTCATTCATGTTTGGTCATATGTGTGGATGGTTATTCATCACTTATGCATGTTCATGGTTTCACATGGTTAAGTGTATAGTGACATAATGATGGTGGTTGTCATGCATAAGGTCATGGTGTGTGTTTTTATTGAGGTCATGCATTGATGAATGGACCCTAGCTAGAATGATGGTTGCATGGTCATATGCTTATGTTTTATATTTCTATATGTTGTCATGATTATGTTATACATGTATCACACTAATTTGTTGATCTTGCAGACAAGGTATCCTCCCCGAGCTATGCTAAGGTACATTAGTTGATTGTGATTTGGTTTAGCTGACATGATACACCTTGCAAGAAGAAATATCGAATAGTTAGCAAGATGGTTGACTACGAAGACTCTCCCTATGAATCCAAAAAGAAGTATGGTGTTGGGAACCCTTCCTATTTTGAAGTTACACTCAGAAGCTTAAAGGAATAAATAAGGATTTGTAAGGAAGATAATGACAAAATCATACAGGAATAGTAGAAACAAGCAGAAGTAAATGCAGTAATACTTTAGAGTTTATCAAATTTGTAGTGAGAGGGACCACGTCGGATCAACTATGAGAAGGAGGATATAACTAATGGGGCATATGGTAGTCGGTGGCGTGGTGGTCATAGATCAGATAGAGATGACATAATTAGAGATGGAAGATGTCTGGAAACTCCAGATAGGATAAGGGATAGACACATGTATTATTATTGTTCTGATTCATAAGCACAATGATCGTCATCAGTGTCATCCTTACAAGAGGAGTGATAGGGGATACTTTCCACATGAGTTTAAGAAAGAAAAGCCACCAATATTTGATGGAGAGATGAAGAAACCACAAGATGAAGAGGCATGGTTGCTTGGCATGCAAAAAATCTTCAGGTTGCATGACTAAGCTAGAGTGACTACATTCAGTCTCAAAGGTAAAGCAAACATATGGTGGGAAGATGTGAAGAATGTTAGATGTATTCATGATGAGGATTTGACTTGGAGTGAGTTTGAGTGACTATTCAAGAAGAAGTACTTGTTAGATAGACACTTTGATGACAGAGAAAAAGAATCTTATGAGCTAAAGATGGGTTCCATGACAGATGATGAGTACACTAGAAGATTCTTAGAGTTACTGAGGTATGTGCCTTATCTCACAGAGGAAAAGGCCAAGATTCAGAGGTTTATTAGTGGGTTACCGATTGCATTTAAAGATATAATTGAGTTCGATGAGACTAGATAATCGGAGGAGGCCATTCAGAAGCTAAGGAATTTCGATGAACAACCAAAGCGTAGAACCGAGACTAAGCCAGATTGGAGAGGTAATGTAAATAACAAAGGAAAATGGGACAAAAAGAGAGAAATACCTCAGGATACTTGTAACAAGGAGAATGCCGCACCACCTAAGAATTTTAGTGCATCATATAGAGGATATGGATTCTGATTAGGAGAACAAAAAAAGGAAACATGCAGGAAGCCTATAGAGTGTTGGATTTGTGGAAAGGATCATCGCAGGAGAGATTTCCCTAGGATCAGGGTGGTAAACCTTAGATATACAGTGTGTAGGAGGCACAGACTATTGGGGATGTTTGTCAGAGTATTCACCATATCTATGCAACATTGGATAAAAAACAGGAAGATCATTAGGCATCTATCATTGAGGTGGGTGGTAAGTTTTTTGACCAAGTTATTTCTATTTTGATTGACCCTGGATCTAATTATAACTATGTTAGCCCGGACTTGGTGGAAAATTATGGTTTGAGTAAGGAATGGCATGCAGAGTCTTCATTAGTATAGTTGACTACAGGAATGAAGAAACGATTTCTTCATTGGGTAAGAGTTTTTGCATTTTATTTGAATGGTATTCGTACCACAACACATTTGAATGTATTACCGTTGGGTTCATACAATATGATTTTGAGCACGGATTGGTTGTATCTTCATAGAACCAAGGTAGACTATTATGGTAAAGCCATTAAGTGTGTTGATGACAATGGAGAACCAATATTATTATAGGGTAAGTAGAAATCTACATCAGTTAGGATGGTCAAATCTATGCAAACAAAGTGTAGTTGCAGGAAAGGGTGAAAGTTATTTGCAGTGAACATTTCAAGTGATAAGGGTAAGGAAGTTGAGGGTATAGATGTATTGAGCAGATACCTTGTTCTACAACAGTTCAAGGATGTGTTTTCTAAGGACATTAAAGAGATACCACCTCACAGGGAGGTAGAATTTTCTATTGAGTTAGTGTCAGGGGTAGCTCCAACATCAAAAGCACCTTACAGGATGATCACACCTGAGTGGGTTGAGTTAAAATTGCAGCTGAAGGAAAAGGTGGACAAGGGATACATTAGGCCAAGTGTGTCACCATGGGGTGCACCAGTATTTTTCGTAATGAAGAAAGATGAAACACTCATATTATGAATTGATTAAGGAAGTTGAACAAAGTGATTATCGAGAACAAGTACCCTTTTCCAAGGATTGATGACTTATTCGATCAGCTAAAGAAAGCAACAATGTTCTCGAAGATCAACTTGAGGTATGGATACCATCAGGTATGCATCAAAGAGGAGGATATTTACAACACTATGTTCCAGACCAAGTATGGGAATTATGAGTTTTTTCTTGTTCCATTTGGCTTAACTAATGCTCTAGCTACATTCATGTGCTTGATGAATAGTGTGTTTCATCCATATTTGGATAAGTTTATTATTGTCTTCATTAATGATATATTAGTATATTCTAAAAATGAGGAAGAACGTATCGAGAACTTAGTAGCAGTGTTGAGGTTGTTGAGAGAGAATCAATTATAGCTAAGCTCAACAAGTGTAGTTTCTTTAAGGTTGAGGTACACTACTTGGGGCATGTTGTCTCCAAGGAGGGCATTGCATTAGATCCAGAGAAGATAAGGGCCATCATGGAGTGTGCGGCTCCTAAGAGTGTGGATGAGGTGAGATCTTTCATGGGTATGGCAGGATAGTATAGGAGGTTTATCAGGAACTTCTCGCAGATTTCTTATCCCATCACATTATTGTAAAGGAAAGGTGAGAATTTTGAAGGGATTGAAGAGTATGAGGCTAGCTTTGAGAAACTCAAGCAGTTGTTGACACATGCACCAGTACTACAGATTACAGATCCGGACAAAGAGTTTGTGGTATGCACAGATGCTTGCAAGAGAGGACTTGGTGGAGTCCTTATGTAGGATGGACATATGGTATGTTATGAGTCCCTGAAACTAAACGACCACAAGCAGAACTACCCAACACATATTTGGAGTTAGCAGTGATCACACATGCATTGAAGATGTGGAGACTCTATCTTCTTGGTAGAAGGTTTATACTTATGTGTGATCAAATTGGGTTGAGGTATTTGTTTGACCAACCAAATTTGAATGCCACACATGCTATATGGTGGGCCATGATCAACGAGTTTGATTTCGAGATTGGGTACATCAAAAGTAAAGAGAGTAGGGTGGAAGATTCTCTCAACATACGGGTACAGGTAAAAATCACTTGGTAGTTATGAGCTCCTATGAGATAGATTTATAGGATAGGATCTTGTGGATAGGTCAACAGGATGTCAAATACATGGATATTCTACACAGGTTGCAACAGAACACAGGTGCATGTACATGTGATGGAACAGGTGGAAGTGTAGGTTCACAGGGTATGGATTATTGTTTTACAACAGACGGGTTGGTCAAATTCCGAGACATGATATTTCTACCAAATAGTAGTGAGATCAAGAAGGTGATCTTGAGGGAGTATCGCGGGAAATCTTTTTCAAGTCACCCAGGTTATTAGAAGACATTAACTGTAGTGAAGATATTTTACTATTGGACGAATCTGAGTAGAGATATACCAGAGTTCGTGGCTAGATGTTTCGACTATCAATGAGTGAAAACACAGTGTAAACATCCAGTGGACTTTTACAGTTGATTATGATTCTAGAGTGGAAATAGGAAGTTATTTCCATGGACTTCATCATAGGGTTGCAGAAGGAAGTGAGATAACATAGTTCCATTATGGTTGTTGTGGAAAGGTTGATGAAGGTTTCACATTTCATTTCGGTGAAATCTACATTCTTAGCTAGTGATGTAGCATAGATATTAATCCGAAATTTGGTTAGAATGCATGGTGTTCTAGAGAACATTGTGTCAAACAAGGATGTGAAGTCAACTTGCAAGTTTTGGAAAGAGTTATTTTCAGGTTTCGACAGAGAGTTGTCCTTTAACACAACTTATCATCTGCAGATAGTTGGACAGACAAAGAGGGTCAACAGGATATTGGAGGATATGTTGAGGATGTATGTGATGATTCAACATCAAAAGTGGGAAAATTATATTCCTTTGGTAGAGTTCACATACAACAATGATTATCAGGAGTGATTGAGAATGAGTCCTTTTGAGGCATTGTATGGGTAGAGCTGTTCCCGTCAATTGGAGTGATCTGGTTAGTAGGGTATTAATTGGACTAGATATGTTCGTAGACATGGAATAGGAAATGCAGGTGATAAAGAAGAATCTAAAGGCAACAAAGGATGGAAAAAAAATTATGCATATTGGAATAGGGTGTTCAAGGAATTCCAGGTTTGGGAACATGTGTACTTATGCATCAAACCGAAGAAGAGATCCTTGTGGATTGGATCATGTGCCAAGATGGTAGCACGGTTTTGGGTACCCTTCAATATTGTTGAGAGGATTGGGCTAGTAGCCTATCAACTTGCACTGCCTCCAACATTGAATGTCCAAGGCGTTTTCCATGTATCTTTCTTTAAGAATTATGTTAAGGATGTTGATCATGCGATTGATTGGTCTGTATTATAGGTGGAACCAGATGGAGAATTCTAGCCGAAGCCTCAGTGTATATTGCAGAAAAAGGTGCTCATGCTCCAGAAGTGAGAAATCAAGCTATTTAATGTGTAATGGAAGCACTTTAGGCCTAATGAAACTACATGGGCGATGACGGATCAAATGTGGGCTATGTATCTTTCCTTTTTTTCGGTTGAGGCAAAGAAGTTTTGGCTCAGTGTTTTAGTGTGATTTTGGCATATGCTGTGGTATATGCTTTCGTATATGCTTTGATGATGTTATTTTATGTACATATGTATATGGATGTAAATACACCATGAACTATGTTATAAAGCTTCATTATGCGATATGTTTTTATGATGTCATGTTATTATGTTGTTATGTTGGTTTGTTTTCCAGCAGGGTGATGATTGTAAATACTGCATCGAGCTAAGTTATAAAGTTCCATCGATAGTATATATTTTTCTTATAGCATTTTTGTGGTTATAGGTGTTGTTGAACACTGAGGATGGTGTTCCACCAAGGGGGAGGATTCTGTAACAACCTTGGTGAAAATTCCATGTAAAAAGGAAAAATAATAAGCACGGATGATGGGACACTTTTTCCAAGCTGAATGTTGGGCATAATCCTAGTGATGGGGATCACTTGTGATTGTTTATGGCTAAGGAAATTGGAAAAGGCAATGGCTAAGGCTTTGGAAATGCAAAATGGCATTTTTGGCACATTTATTTATGAAAATAATGGAAATTAGGAGAAAAGGGAGGTGAAAGGTCACAGGTTGCATGTGAGGAGGAAAATGAAGAAATAGAGGCCTCATACATAAAAAGGCTTATGAGGATCAGTTAATAACCTTTTTTTAGTTCAGTTTTGGAGCTCTCTCATTATTCTCTCTCTCTCTCTCATACTCTTGGAGACTTAGAGTTTTCTTGGAGCACTCTTGGTGGGTGTGGCATACTTGGATATTTTGGAGCAAGAATGCAAAGGAAGAGTAGGAAAGTGCAAGAAGGCATGAGAATCAACAAATACATCATATTTTCTTGCAGGTACTGAGTTGCATGTATGTTTCCTTCACTATTTTTGGCATGCATGGCACATGCATGTGGTTTCTTGGTTGTGATATATCATTGGCATGAAGGATTGCTTAGAATGATAGTGGATTGCCTAGTCTTGCCATTTCCTAGGTATCCATGATGATTATGGGTTTAGTTTATGTTAGTACTCTATATTTCTTAAGATTGTGAAAGAAATGCAAAGGTAACCACAAAACCACTTTAAAGTTTAGAAGAAATCTCTCCTAAACTTAGAGAGGGATCTCTCTGTTAGATTTAGCTTTGTTTTATTTTAGAATTTTAGGCTAGATGTGAAAGTTCAAGATTGGCTTTTGAATTGATTGTTTGGTTGTTTGGTTGATAATGTAAGAAGGGACCATTGGGCAATGGAGCCAATTTTCTTTAGGTGGATGTTTTCAGCAGTGACAGATGAATTTAATAGGGCAAGGTAGGAAAATTCATTGGATCTTATATGCTTGATGAGATGGGAAAGAAAAAATGACTAAGTATCCATTAAACATAGAGAAATTAAGAATTCTATTGCTTAAATTTGGTTGAAAACATCGAAATTGTTCAAAAGACATAATTGAGTGTATTTGAACAAGTTCATATTCTTTATTTTCTTTGAACAAAATAGATCAGAAACACATGTGAAACTATAGAGAAAGGAAAACACAATAACAAGAGAGAATATCACTTCACCAAGAAAATATGACACAGGAATCCTGAAAATCTTCTATATTACTAAAAATTTGTCCATTCGAACTTGTGGAGAAACTTTACAATCAATAGTCCTTTTTTTCCATGCAAAAATCAACCCTTACTACTTCGAAATATGAAGTATTTATAGAAAAATTACAAAAACATCTTGATTTTAGAATATGAAGGCAAAATCCTAAATTATCTAAAACTGTTTACACAAATAGTACAAAAATTTAGGAAACTGAATTTCTACATCTGACTGGCACTATTTTTCTGGCTTGTTGTTGGTGACTAGACTTGAAGAATAACAACTACTTGTTAATGTCCTTCTGGAGTTCAATGAATGTTTACTTTAGTAACTTACACAAAGTTTCCCATCTTTGTTCATCTGGTAGTTTAAACTTGATTAACTTTCAGTAAACCTCATTTACCTCTGTGAATTTCTCGAAGGTAGGCTTAGTGAGACATAAATGACTAATTTCATATTTGATCAATAAATCGTAGCTTAGGCCTTTCATGAATCCCTTTCTTGTGAGTGTGCCCTTGATTTTAGAGCATTTTGACCTGTCTCTAGCAATGGTGTACAATTTATGCTAGTAATCTTCACGCTTAACCAATTAGTCTCCTATCCCTTGTAATCCTGGGAGACCTTTTTGGTGAAGTATGTTGAATTTCCTATTAAATCTCTTAGTGATGTTTTCTAGACTATTGCATTTAGTCTCCAACTAGAGCATCAAATTATTGTTAGTGAGAACTTTTCTCACTTTTAAAATGGTATATGTTTTGTCTTCTATGTCTAGTTCTTGCAACTCTTTTCTGGATTTTGAATTTAAGAGTCTTATTAGAGCTATAGCATCACTTGGTTTGGTGCCAAGGTCTTTCTTCACATCTGCTATAAGTTCTTTCAATTTATAAACCAACTCATCTTGTTCAAAGATGATTTCAATAGATGGCCATATCCTTGTGATAGTTTCATTGATCTCTATCCAGATGTTTTCTTTGGCTTCTACAACGGTATCATCTATGAAGATTGAATATCTAGATATTCTATCCTCTGTGTGAGCTTGTGTGTTTTCTGCAATTCTGCTAGATATACGTTGTCTACTTTGAGATTTTGTTCCTGCAAATTATTTAATTTATCAGTTAATTTCTCAATTTCTTGGTATTTAATAGACATATTTTACATGGCCTTAGCCAAATCTGTTGGTGTACTATTAGACTGTCATTTTGTTGTGACAATTTCTATTGAAGTTGTGGCTAATGTTGATGCCTCGGCTATCGATGTACCTACTTCTGGGATTATAGCCAAAGGAATGGCCTGCACTGCACTAGCTTGCTACTATTTTTCTTTCAAGAGTGTCTCTAGCTCCTTTTCCATTTTTGAAATTTGACTATTTTGTTCAATGATGATCTATAGAAGATTCTCCTTTTGCTTCTCTTGTTGTCCATATTTTTTGGCTTGTGGATCTTTAATGGAGGGGAGCTTGAGATGCTTCTTCAATGTTGTTGTATCTACATTCTTTCTCCTGATGATTTCTTCAGCCACCTTAGTTTCTTCCATAACTTTGTTTGTAATGGTGCTGTAAAGCATTCCTCTAGACTACTTGTGGAAGTCCATCTTGTCAATGGGATGGATTGTATCTATGTCAAAAGAGAAGATAGATTGCTTGTTTCTGCTAATATCGGTTGAGCAACTTTAGGCTCCAAGAAGGAAACTTGTGTTTTCTTCTTCTCTACATCCAAAATTAACATAAACCTATGTCGGGTGGTGGCTCTCTATTTCCAAAATTGTGAAAAAGTGGTGGCCTTGAGTGCCTAGTCCTTTTCTTTTATTTCCCTATAAAAGGAAAAAATGTTGTGATACTTATTGCTTTGATCTGCCTCTCTTAATGGTGATCAAATTGGTGTATCTGTGGTCATTGGGGTCATCGAAGATGTAGGTATAATCTCCTCTCTCCTTGACACTGAAGGGATACAAAGATATGTTATAATGATGGTTTGTTTCCATTTTGTATTCTGCTACTGAGTTTCCTCTGTGTCTATAGTCTTCTGTTTCTTGCTATATACTATACAATATTTAGCTGAGATCTTTGTTAATGAAGGGGAAATACTTTCCCTTTGTATTTTCTCTACCTTTTCTCGAGGTAATGGTGTCGGTGAAGTAGAGAGTACTTATTCTTCAGCCTCCTGTAGAGTATTCTCCTGCCAGTCCTCCTAGTTCATAAATTGTTCTATTTCTAGTTTAGGAGTATGGGTGTAGGGAGCATGCTTTTGTTCCATTCTTAACTTAGATATTATTCCAAAAGAGTCAAAGGCCAAGTAAAGCTATGTTTTAAATTCATTTGCTTCGGGATATCCTATGCTTCTTGTCCTACTAACCATGCATTGCATATAAATGCCCCAACTTGTGTTTTTATTTTGAACTATGCCTTCTTCTTGGCTGCCAGGAAGTGCAACTAATCCATGTTGATCATTTTCCTGATAAACTCCAAGGAAAATATTCAAATAGGTACAAATTTAGGCATTTTATAGGGAGGCAATTCACAACCATATATTATGATCTCTATGTAATATTGGTATAAATATCAGTTCCCTCTCTTGGTCTCATCACTCAAATGCAAAATTGTATTTATCTCGCAATGTATTATGGGCTTTGCGTTACTATTTAGCAAACTGGTTGCCATGTGTACAAATTTATTTAAAAAATCACTGAATGTAAATTCAATGTTGTTCTTCCTGACTAAGGAGGTCAAGTGAATGATTGACTGAGGCTTCCCTTGACTGTCTGTCTTCTGTAGCTGGAAATGGAACCTGTTTGAATGATAATAAATAAATAAATACATGAAAATGGATGCATATCTAAGAACTCCTTCCTTTGAAAATTTCATGAATTGCTCATGAATCATCTATGCCAAAAATTCATTGTAACATGAGTTGCAAGCTTTGTCGAGGGGGAGAAAGTTCAAGCAAGGAGTCAAGCGGAAGATCCAGGTCGGTTCCTTTGCCTCTCTTTTATCTATCATACATAGAGGAAATTCCAAATTGCTTTGATTGTTTGTTTCTAGGATAGCTGACATTCCTAGAGGGCTAGCAGATTGAAAATACACTAGTTTTCTCGGAAACACTAACCCATTGAGGATTATGTGTTCAACATTCCCCCCCTTAATCCGAAGGGTTATGTATGAGTCCAAGAAGGGAGTTGTAATACAAAATGTGAAAAAAATGCATGGCAGCACAATGTGCTCTCTAAAATGTTGATATAAAGGGCGGTGGTTTAAGGATGACCACCAACGCTAGAACGCTTAGTGCAGTTCCCGGAACTCTTCCAAAACTAGCAAAAAGCTGAAGTATTCTGCTAGACGAAGTGCTCCTATTATTTTGAAGAGGGAAACCTTCAACCATAAAAGGGAGGTCTCGCCCTGCATAAAAGGGAGAACTTCAACCTGTGATGGTTTAAGGATGACCAACAACTATGGAATGCTTAATGCAATTCCTAGAACTCTTCTGAAACTGGCAAGAAGCTGAAGTCTTCTGCTAGAGGAAGTGTCCCCACTTTTGTTCCTGGAATTCTTCCGAAACTAGCAAGAAGCTGAAGTATTCTACTAGAGGAAGTGTCCCAGATTACCAACTGAAGGCATGTTCAAGGGCATCTTTTTCTTTGGCTACAACTCTGAATCTGGTGTGACAAGTTGTGGCTCAGGCTCGCTTGATGTGGCTTTGAAGCTTGTAGATGACCATCATTCCCCCCCCCCCTTTCAAATACAAGGTGAGATGATGGAGAAAACTCAACTGCAAGACTGTTCAATACTCTAGAACAAGTTCTGACATGTGATTGGCATACCTTCTTGGTCGTTGATGCCCATTTCCAAGGAGCGATCCATCCAAGATGAATCTTTGTTCTTGCAGGATGTTTGTTTCTGAAGCATCTGTGTGAATAATGGGTGGTTTTATGACAATGCTTACATGGATGAAGATCAAAACAGTGATCTTTCAAATGGTCAACTCAGTCACAGTGTTGGAATTTCACAATCTATTGTTGTTGTTGTGGAAGAGGAGTAGAATCTGGAACAGCTGGCAGTGAACTGTCATGAATGAATCCAACACTCTGAAACTGAATGGGCTTTGAGTAGTCTGGAATATGAAAGGACAAGTCCTTCTCATATCCAAGACCAGTTTTGTGCTTATCGTGGACAAGTTGTTCCTAAGGTCTGATGATGGGCTTGGGAAGTGCAAGATGAACTTCTGCATCTGCATGTACAACTGCTGCTTTATTGGGTACTAAATCTGAACCAACTGTAACATTATTGACTTGCTTCTAATGGGTTGCAGTCTTAATGTTTTGAACATAAACTTGTTCAGAATGACTCCTCTATTTTAATTCTTGTTGTTGTAGCTGCGTTTCGAGCTATAAAAATTCAATTTTCTCTTATGCATTTTGTAGACAGACCTGAATGTCTGTGAGAGAAACTTTGCTGACTTTTAATGTATCATGATTAGTAGACAATATCAAAGTTTTGAGGGACTCTGATACTTCATTGATTCTGGCCATTTTTTTCTTCAATTTCAGAATTACACCTTAAAAACTGATCAAAACTACTACTCAATGCAGAAAAGTAATACTCACTCACAGTACACAACAATATCCTTTATAAATGTGCAACAAATGATCAGTGTGCAACTAGAAAGCACCAATTACAATCCATATAAAAATAAGAGTTTACTCATGACTAGCACTATGTTCTAACAATACAATTGACTAAACTTTTCTCCACAAAAGACTACTTTTATTTGTCAAAACAATCATTGCCTTTATACATCCCACCAAACTCTTATGCAGCAGTCGAATCAAGGAATCAATGCATATATATGTAGACAAAGACTATAATGAACTTTAAATACAATGCCACAATTGGGGTAGAAACAACTGCAAACTTGCTTGGATCCTTCAAATACTCCCTCACTTTCAAAGCAGAAATGATGGCCATCAAAACTTCAACAACTATAGCACCATGTCATGGATAGGACTTGAATACTCATATATAAATACTTTGACTAGGGTACAATTCGATATTCTCTGATCTTGCCACTTTCTTCAAAGAAAACAATATTCCACTGTAAGAAACCCATCTGGAATAACTAAGAGAAAATCACAAAGAGTCATGAGTTTGTATGGTTTGGTCCACTGTAGTATTTAACAAACAGTTTGTGTATCAAATGTTGTAGGCGAATTCCTTGTTATTGGCACATGTAAATACATAATATGCTAGGACAAATACTTGTGGAAGAACTTCAAAATATTAATTTGATATCAACTTTAGACCCAACAAACATAAATAATACTAATAACAAGTGTAGCAACCACAAACTTCTTCACTCTTCACTGAAATACATGTTCAGAATTTACATAATGATGTTGTAGATGCTATCATCCATTTAACTATTTTAATAGATAAAGAGGAGAGCTATTACACAGATAAAATCTGATATATCTATGCACTGTCTATGATGGCATTAACTCACGGTTCGCTTTAACATTGGAGATACCATATTTGAGTAAGTTACTAGCATATTTTTGGCTACCTCTTCAATGTATATCAACACTTTAGTATCAGCTAATGAAAAGAATATACAACCACACAAAACTCATCAATCACTCATGCCCAAAACTCATCTCATCATCAAATACCAAACGGTCTTCTACCAAACATAGAGCATACACCTTCCAGTACCACAATCCAATGGAAATTGTTTATGTGCATTCGATGGCAGCCAACGTCATATTTTTTTTTCAAAACATTCGATTTTCATAATATATTGACTTTTTGCAATGTATATTATTTTCTGTGCAGAGGCATACAAAAATCGACTTTAACATACCACTCAGGCATATGCATAGTCCAATGCCAAATTCAAACTTTTCAATGCTTCAAACAATTTGTATATAATGCAATTTTTTTTTTCACAGCTTCAATAGAGTTTACATATATCGGCCCTTTAGTAATATGTTTTCGTAACAGCACACCCAATTTTCACACATGATTTCCAATTACATCAGTCACTTCCTAAATGATTTTCCAGCATCCCGTTATTCAATGAAGAGATACCATAACCTCGCTCTTAAATCTGCATATAAACTCTGAATGTTTCGTCGTGTAGGAAATGGTTCTGCAACTCCAGGGGCAATACTTCTGGTTCACATATTGTTAGTCATATGGTTCAAGCAAAACATAAAGAATTCTATCTACATAAAGATAGTTCTTTGGGGGAGACTATTCTCGAGTGTTACAAATATGGTTGCAGAAATGTGTTTTTATTGGGATTTATTTCTGCCAAAACAGAAAGCGATGTTGTTCTTTTATGTAGAGAACCTTACTTGAGTGTCAAAGTGCTGAAAGATATGAATTTGGATCTAAGCCAATGGTGCCCTCTAATCGATGATAGATGCTTTCTGCAGTGACTCATCAAGATACCTTCAGAGCAGGAGCAACTCAGGGCACGCCATATCAGTGCTCAACAAATCAACAAAGTAGAAGAACTTTGGAAAACAAGCCCTGATGCGACCCTTGAAGATCTCGAGAAGCCCGGTGTAGATGATGAGCCACAACCTATTGCTTTAAAATATGAAGATGCGTATCAGTATCAAAATGCTTTTGCACCGTTGGTGAAATTGGAGGCGGATTATGACAAGATGATGAAAGAGTCGCAGAGCAAAGACAACATTACTGTCCGTTGGGATATTGGTCTCAATAAGAAGCGCATAGCATACTTTGTCTTCCCAAAGGAGGATAATTAATTGCGTTTGGTACCTGGTGATGAGCTACGTTTTCATTACTCTCGGGATGCATTGTAGTCAGAGAAGAATATGAACAACCCTTACAACACAATCAAGTACCCGACGGGCATTTCTAAGGCAAAGAGGAGTAACTTTCGATGAAGGGAATATTGATGTGTTATGCATACAATGTTTTGTTCTGACAAATGCTCTGAAACCGGCATAAAAATCGTATTAAATGCATATGATGGTTATGATAGCATATGGCGGAGGTAAGCAGCGCAGCCTAGGAGGAGAGGCATTCAAGGCATTCTCAGGAGGTAGCGCTGGACAATACAGGAATAATAATGAACAGAGGATTATATGAAACAACATCAGGGCAACGCAACATTATATGTATCAAGATTATAAAAAACCAGTCATAGAAGAGCAAGTACTAGCAACGTTATGGGCAGCGTACCAGCAGGGTATTATATGTCAGAGCAAAGTAGAGGAGTAGTGCTTTTATATGCAGGTGAATGGGGCTGGAGAAATAACAGGTTGCAGCTAAAATTTAGCTAAGGAAATATTCAATGGAAAATATTCATGAAATTCATAATTGATGGCAGAAATGATCTACACATAAAGGCCATAAAACAAATGTCTCAAAGTAATTATGCAGGGCAGGAATGCGCCTGCTCTAATACTGTGATAAACACACATGGGCAGCAACATAATCTGAAAGATAAAACATGAGAATACATTTTTTTTAACAACTGATATACATTTATAGTACATGGTTTGACCGTTGGGTTTCACATCCCAAGGTCTCTTGGACTTCTTTTGTCTATTCGGCTTCCACACTAACCCATTGAGGATTAGGTGTCCAACATAGCCTTAGTCCATAGAAATCCATCCTTCTAGAGACAAATAATTGATCCTGCAAATATAATCCTCTTGCAATATCAATTTCGAAATCTCTGCTCTACAACGAATCCAACTCTGATACCATGTAGAAATTAATGTGTAGATTCGAAACTACTAATGAAATTTAATAAATCAAAAGACTTGAAGCTACTCTACTGATCTACAGAAGTTAATTCACCATATATAACACAAATCATAGGCATGCAAAAGGAAACATTACACATGCATAGAGATTTATCTAGGGGGAAGAAACTTCTCAAAACCCCTTACTATCTATATTGCATTAATCATAGAATAGATATGAAATACATACGCTTTCTCAATCTTGAGCACACCCTACAAGTGAATAGTCTATCCCTCTTTCTATCCGACTGACTCTAGCCAAAACTTAGCCAATTTTCAAGCCCTCCAAGCTCCTATTTCCTTGTGATGTTCCTCTAGTAAATTGGCCCCTATTATTTATAAATTTCCCACTATTGAATTGTGAAATTCCCTTAGGTCCTTTCTCTGATTCCGTGCACCACCTATGCACATTGTAATATGCTACAACTGATAGTACAATGCCTTGGAATCTCCATCTCAACTAGGTAACTCAAATTCTCTACATGCAAAAATTATTTTGGGTTGATTGATCAAATAACTGGTTGATCACTGAGTTTGGTTGAAGTTCCACTTCCAAAACTTGATTTGCACTAGTTCTTCTCACAGTTAGAACTAGTTAAACTAACAATAACTCAAATTAACTGAAATAGATTGCTACACATTAGCAATAAAACATACTGAAATGAACTCAAGCTTCCTCAACTTGAATTAACTAATATAAATGAGTGAAAAAATCCATGTCGCCTCAATTAACTACCTCCAATATTTCTACTGAAACAGAAATTAAAATTTTCTCTAGTTTGACTAAGGCAAAGTCAAACTGATATTTTCTTGTTGAATTTTCAACAACCTGTCTAGTAGCTATGTGCCTTAGAAATGATTTCCCTTTACTGAATATTACATCATAGCCACGATCTTCCAAACCTGCTACAGAGATGAGGTTCTTCTTTAGGCTTGGTAGTAACATGAAATCTTTGAGGAGAAGAGGGGATCTTGACTCCCTCTTAAAGATTACTGTACCAATGCTGGTAGCACTGTACCTTATGTCACCCCCAAGATCAATATGCATTTGGATATATTTCTTCTCCATGTCACTAAAAAACTCTCTACTCCCTATCATGTGGAGCGAGGCACCTGAGTCCAAGTACCACACAGTTCTCATCACAATGTTGGCCATGCATGTGATAAGGGTGAAGTTCAGCTCAAATTGTGAAGCCAATGCTTCACCAACTACTCCTCCTGATTTCTTCTTGCTAGACCATTTGTATGGACACTTTGTAGCATAGTGTCTCAATTCATGACAATTGAAGCATTTTATTTTGGACAAGTCTTTAATTCTTGACCCCTTGGCTGGATTTTGGTTTGTTTTTAACTTTCTTCCCTTTTCGCTTCTTTCCCTTTCCAACATATGTAAAAAAAAATCATCCTCTCCCTTGGACGAGGTTCCATCTCTAGTATTCCGCTTGATCTCTTCTTGTACCAAACTAGACCATAAGTGTTCCCAATTCAGTAATTTCTCCCTCCCGTTCACTAAGTCCTGGTAGTTATGCCAACTTTTGGGAAGGCCTAGAAGAGCTAGTCTCACCAAGTCATCTTCTATAACAGTCACACCAACCCCTCCAATATCATCCCAAACTTGTGTAAATCTAGTGAGATATTACAAAATAGTGTCATTCTTCTACATCTTAATGTTTCAAAGTTTTTCTATGAGGACTAGTTTTATATGGTCACTGTTATTCTCGAATAGCTCAGTTAGTGCCTTCCAAATTGTGAAATAATTTTTTCCCATGAAGATTTGAGACAATGTGGTCTCGCACTCCCTCCAAGATTATTCTCCTTACCTTGGCTACATCTTTCTTTCATTGGGCTAGGTTCTAGGCATCAATTGATCCTAGTTTTGGAATGTCTATCTTGACATATTCTAGCAATCCATTTCCATCAAGCACCACCTCCATGTGATCCTTCCATGCAATGAAATTCGAGCTACCTTCCAAGGAATACTCTAATCTCAGTCTGTTGAAATTCATTCTCCCAACTCTGAAGATATCCTTCTACACTAAAGCTGCAAATCTGAACCTCCTGAGAAACAACTTCGAAATTCTTGTTCTAACGTGAATCTTACTCTGATACCATGTAGAAATATGGTGATATAATTGCATTTTCTCAAGAAATTTAATCTAAATCAAGAGACACAATTCTACTTTATTTCCCTGCGGAAATTTAATTCATGATTTAGAACAACATTTGCAAATATGCAATGAGAAAAACCACAAATGCATAATATTTTTCTTGGGGAACCCAACTAGGAAAAACCCCTCAAGCCTCTTTTCATTAATTAGATGAGTAGAGAATGTATTACAATTGCTTGCTCACTCTGAGCTCAACCTGCAAGTGAATAACCTTTCTCTCTATTCAATGAGAAGCTCTAATCCAGACTTAGTCAATTTCTTCCTTTGCTTGAGCCCCTATTTCCTTGTGAAAATCATAAGGAATTAGTCCCCTATTTTTTAGTATTGTTCTTCTAATTTATTGCACAATTCCTAAGGATTGATTATATGATTACTTGCAACACCTGTACACTCAAACTAGTTTACAATTGCTTTTTATACTACCTTGGAATCTCCACCACAACTGAGGAACTCAAATTTCTTGCATGCACTAGCTATTTTGACCTAATTGATCATTTAATGGGATGATCACTGAGTTAGAATATTGTCCCACTACACAACTGACCTTCCACTAGTTTTATCGACAGTTGGAATTTGTTTAACTAAATACACCTAGAAATAATTGGAATGGATTACTAAAATTTAGCAATCACACATGCTTAAATAAACTCAAAGCCCTATAACTCAAATTTACAGAGCTAACTGAGTGAAAAGAGCCATGTCACCTTAGTTAACTACCTCCAATTTATTTTATGATGTGGAAATTCGAATTTTCTCAATTTAAGAAAGGAAAAGTCAAATTGAGACTTTCTTGATACACTTCTCAACAATTTTTTGTTTCAAATTAATTTATTTTATTTTGCAAGAAAAATTAAATAAAGGAGACAAAAAATATAGGCAACTTACCTTGGATTGAGCCTTTGGGTCATTAGTGGGGTTGTTGGGCAATTGGATTAAGTTTCTCCATCTCGATCGAGCTTCGAAATCCTCTATCGAATTGCTTCTTCCTCGTAGTCTGCATAAAAATGGCTTGCATAGACTGCGATTGGGTTTTGAATAAGAAATAAAGGCTTGATCGATCCTTGGCACTCTATCTAGACAAACTCTCAAATGAGCCATAAATCTTGATCAAGCTTCTAACTCATGTTACAAAGGAGCTCGATCAAGCGGTTAAAATTGCTTGATTGAGATTCCTTTTATTTCCAAAGTGTGCCCTCTCTTTGACAAAAAGTGTAACCCAACTCCAATCTATGACCCTCATAAAGAATCAACAATAAATTTCCTATCTTGTAATATCTTGTAGTATGCTATAAAAATATAGAAAACTACAAAAAAGGTATTCCCATGGTCCTCTATCCCTATCAGTTGTCTAGTTGGAGCCAATAGTCATGACAAAATTCTAACTAGACACCTTTTGGATTTTTCAAAATATTCCATGTGCCTTTGTCTAGCATCAATCTATCTTTTGAGAGGGTGTGGGCTTCCTAATTCATATCCCTAAACACATGGTCATATATGATATGAGAAAAGGAAGAAACTAAAGGCTAGGTGTTTTAAAAAAGAGGTTGAAGGAAGTAGTACTAAATCCTTGAAAGGTCATTCATCCAATTTATGACTAATAATGAGTTTCCATATAGGTGAAGATGGGTGAGCCTTTGTTATTCAACAAGGCCAAGCAATAGTTTGGGAGCCATGAGTTCAACAAAATTGCTAAATGTAGCCCCAATACCCACAAAAAATGCTAATGAGTGAGTGGCATTGAAGAAGAGAATCCTCCTTGCACCTCCTTGAGGAGGACCTCCTTAAGTTGCACCATTGAATAAATTCCAAGGTATGTTACTATGGAGATACAAAACTATACAAGGTATCTTATGTTGATATTTAGTGGGATGATGGAATGCATCTAGGATTACTAGACCATGAATTGTTATCTTAAGGGTTGAAGGTCCCTTGTTCTTAAGAACAATGTGATTTTGATCTAACCATACATCCCAAGAAATCATGAGGGCTAGTGCTTTGTGTTGTTTCGTGTACCCTGAGGTGGACTAAATTGAGAGAGATGATTTGATAGAGGACTCTTCCCAAACATATGCTTGTTTGTGATCTATGTGGAATTTTACCATACATATTGGACGAAGGGTCACATGAGAAAAATGTGACAAATGGATTCCATTTCTTGGTGACAAAAAGTGTAGTATCCTAGCCCTTAGAAGGATATCTTTTGTATATTGTCACAAGTGAGTGATTTATTTTCAAGGAGAAGCAACATGAAAGGTTTTTATTTTGTTGGGAATTTAAGTTTCCATAAATTCTTCCCCCACTAAGGTTTTGGAACCAACTGTTGAAAAGTGTGCAACAAGAAATGCTTGTTGAGAATGCAACAAGATGATGGAGCTTAGTGGAAAGGAGTCGCCTTCACTAAGTGGGCCCACATGCTATTTTTGGCGCAAGTCTATTTTTAGACTATGTCTATTTTTAGACATATGGATCATGTCTATGGATTGCAGGTTGTTGTTTATGGATGATTGATCAAGTTGGGAAAAATAGATGGACTTCTATTTCTAGATCACAGCGGAGTGACTGCTCAGTCTAAATATAGAACAGTCAAGTATTATTAGCTCATAATAATATTTAGACTATAAACTTTGTCTTATTCTCTTCGAGCACTTCAGGATGAGCTACGGATGTGGTACATCCAGATACCAGAAGGAAATACGTGGTTACCTATGGGATCACTAATATTTGCATGCAGGACTTCAGTTAGAACTCAAGTGAGTTGAGTTTAGTGGACTGGAGGTGCAGTTGATGGAGTTGTGTTCAATTTAGCTTTGTTAAATTGGTTGTATTTAGTCTAACTGGCAAATAGACTAGAGATGAGTTGGGTGAATTAGTTATTAATTAATTCACAAGTTATTAACTCATAATACAACTAATGAATACATCAGTTAGCTCAGTTGCATGTCAGTGCATGTTCAGTTCAACAGGGACAGGTGGTAGAGAATCAGATTGCTATCAGTTGTGACTATAGTTGTGCACCAGATCTTGCACAATCAATGGATTGAGTATTGCCAATGAGGATTGCGTCGTATATCCAAGGGAAATACGAATTTGGATCATTCATTCATCAGTATTCTCATGCAGGATTGCGCAGTGGAGGTAGGCAAGCAGCGGAGGAGATTTGAGCCAGTGATTAATTCAGATCTGAGCTAGTTTGTGTGTAACAGAGGTGGAGATACTTGTGAGAAGTTTTATGCTGTGTAATGTTACATGACTCAATCATTAATATACAGATAGTTGGGGTTTTTAGCGAGATGCTTTCCCCGGGACACATACTGTGTTAATGTGTGAATGCTCTTGATGTTTTATTGTTATTGATGCTGCTATATTGATGATCAACGTAGAGGAGCTTATGTATTGTGTATGTTTTCCGCAATAGTACATGATCAGGATAATCTCCATTGAATATGTGTTAAATTATTCAAAATTTCTACATGGTATCAGAGCTGTTGATCATCAGATCTACTATTCAGGAAGTGTTTACATTCTATTTCTCTAGGCAGAGTCTGTAATCGGGCCAGGTAGCCTCTGGATTCATCCTTCCTTTGGAAGGTGAAATATCCGGTCAAAGCCCATACAGTTAATCTCTGTACGAGAAATATTGTGTTCTCACGAATCTTAGATCCGAGGCGGTTGAGTTGGTTGCTGGTGGAATTCGAATTTGCAGCAGTGTTTTCTTGGTGACAACGCAGCAATGTCTTTCAACGGATTGCGATTGGAGTATGCTCTTGAGGGCAGCTCAAACTATATTGCATGGAAGGACAGGAGGGAGGCAGTATTGGATGATAACGGGCTGAAGGAGTTCATAGATACGGATATCCCAAAGCCTACTGATGCTACTCAAGCTGATGCTTGGCAAAAGAAGATCGCAAAATGTCGAAGGATTCTGTTGGAGGGCGTGAAGGATCACATTGTGTCCAGCCTCCATGGAAAGGCTACTCCATATTTGATGTGGAAATCATTAACAGAATTATTCCAAAGCAAGAGCGATCAGAGGAAGCTGGCGCTCAAAGATAAACTCAGAAACATCAAATGCGAGAAGGGTGACAGTATTTCCAAGTATCTCACGAAGTTCACTCAGTGTCGAGATGAGCTGGGAAGTGTGGGGGTTACTGTCGATGATGAGGACTTGGTGAGCTTGGCTCTCCTTGGTCTTCCGAAGAGTTGGCATTCCTATCAGGACTCTGTCAATGGTCGGGAGAAGTTACCAGGATGGGAAAGACTATGGTCAGATCTTGTGCAGGAGGAGATCAGGCGGAGTACCAGGGACGGATCTTCGTCAAAGGGAGCTGATGAAGAGAATTGTGTTTTGGCTGCCAAAGCAAAGAAAGGGAAGAGCAAGAAAGCTTCTCAGTCTGGTGCGAAAGGCAAGAAGCAGGATATGTCCAAGGTGAAGTGTTTTCACTGTCACCATCACGGACACTATGCCACAAATTGTCCGCAGAAGAAGAAGAACAAGCAAGCTGCTGGATCTGCAGGGGGAGAGGCCTTAGCTTCTCAGTTTGAGCTTGATTTTTCATTGATCGCATGCTTGGTTTCAAGTGTGATGGGATCAGTGTGGTTCTTGGACAGTGGTGCGTCTTTTCACATGACGGGAGATAGAGATTTTTTCTCTGATCTCAAGGACAAAGATCTTGGAGTGCACATCGAGATGGGCGATGATGGTAGATACAGTGCGACCGGTATCGGTACCATTTCCTTTGAGAGGGAGTCTGGTAAACCCTTTGTAATGAAGGAAGTCATGCATGTTCCAGGATTGAAGAAGAATCTCATCTCAGTGGCGATGTTAGAAGACAAGGGGTATGATGTTGTTTTCAGCGAGGAAAAGGCCTTCCTGTGCAGCAAGACAACTGGTGAGACCCGGAAGATAGGGGTTGGAGTGAGGAACCTTTATCAGTTGCATGTAGATGGATGCGCAGCGATGGCAGGCAAGGCAGAAGGATTGGTGAGCCGGGATGATGGCAAGTTGTGGCACAGGAGATTGGGTCACCTTCACCATGGAGCCTTGAAGATACTGCAGCAGATCACTACAGGGCTTCCTAAATGCACACTTGCACAGTCAGATCAGCACAAGGGGTGTACTTTGGGGAAGTTTGTGAAAGCCACCTTTCACGAGAAGGATAGTCATGCCGCGACGATCCTTGAGAGAATTCACACAGACGTGTGTGGACCTTTCTCAGTTGCTTCGACAGCAAAACATAGGTATTATGTGATTTTTGTTGATGATTTCTCTCATAAGTGCTGGATCTTCTCCATGTAGAAGAAGAGCGAGACATATTCAAAGTTCTGTGAATTCAAAGCACTGGTCGAGAAGGATTCGGGGAAGAAGGTGAAGGCTCTTAGGAGTGATAATGGTGATGAATACATCTCGGATGAGTTCAAGGATTTCTGCAAGGTAGAAGGGATTCGAAGAGAGCTCATAGATCCCCATAACCCACAGCAGAATGGGGTAGCTGGGCGGAAGAATAGAACGATCGTGGGTGCTGCACGGGCGATGTTGCATGATTAGGGCCTACCCCTTCACTTGTGGGAAAAAGCATGCAATACAACAGTTTACGTGCAGAACCGTTGTCCTCATAAGATACTTGGCATGAGTACACCCGGGGAGGCTTATTCTGGTAAAAAGACTGATCTTTCTCATTTGAGGATTTTTGGTGCTAACGTGTACATGCATGTGACGAAGGATGCCAGGAAGAAGTTGGAGCTGACCGTAGAGGTTGGGATATTTGTGGGGTACACTGATACGCCCCACAACTATCATGTGTATTTTCCAGACAATGGTAAAACTGTTGTAAGACGGGATATAAAATTTTAGGAGGAGAAAGCCATGAAGTGTTCGCTTGAGAGGGAGCTACACTTGCATGCAGATGAGGAGCTATTAGTTCCTAAGGATGAGCTTCAGGACGTGGATTAGCCACCGGACGAGGTTCATGGAGTGGAAGAGACCACTCAAGCAGCACCAACCATCAAAGGGCGAAAGCACTTGACAAATGTTGAGTGACTGGCTCAAGATGTAGAGAAAGTTGTAGGACCACCTACAGCCCAACGTAGCCAGAGACAGTCACCTGATTGGTACACTGGATACATGGCTCTTATGAGCAAGTGTGTTGTGACTGAGCCATCCTCTTTCGAGGAAGCTGTGGAGGATCTCGCATGGGTAGACGCCATGGTGGAAGAGTATGACTCTATTGTCGGAAACAGTGCATGGGAGATTGTTCCTAGACCGGAAGGGAAATCAGTGGTGGGTTCAAGATGGATCTACAAATTTATGCAGGTAGCTGACGGGAGTGTGGAGAAGTACAAGGCAAGATTTGTTGCCCGAGGCTTTTCACAGATAGAGGGGATCGATTATGAGGAGACCTTTGCACCTGTCGCAAGGTATTATTCCATACAAACGATTCTTGCTCTCTCAGCGCAGATGGGATGGCACATTCATTAGATGGATGTGAAGACTACATTCCTCAATGGAATCATTGAGGAGGAGGTGTACATTGAGCAGCCCGAATGCTTTGAGGTCTTCAGCAGCAAGTCGCATGTGTGCAGGCTCAAGAGAGCGTTGTATGGGTTGAGGCAAGCACCACGTGCTTGGTACACACAGATAGACAGCTATTTCACCGAACTCGGATTCTCCAAGAGCGAGGCGGATCCTAACCTATACCAGATTGTGGTGGAGGGTAAGTTGCTTATCATTGTATTGTATGTAGATGATTTGATTCTAACGGGTGATGAGCTGTTGATACTTTCATGCAAGGATGATCTTGCTAAGGATTTTGAGATGAAGGACTTGGGCCTCCTTCACTATTTCCTAGGATTGGAAATATGGCAGTGCAATGGTGGACTGTTTGTTTCTCAAAGTAAGTATGCTCGGGAGATACTGGAGAAGTTCAACATGCATGGCTATAAGCCTGTTGATACTCCTCTTCCTGGAGGTTGGAGGAAGGAGGATGCCACTTCGGGAGAAGAATTGGATGCCAGTGTTTATCGACAGTTGGTGGGGTCGTTGTTGTATTTGGTCAATATACGACCCGATATATGCTATGCAGTTAACCAGCTTTCACAAGCTATGGTTAAGCCTACCAAGCTCTTCTCATAGGCAGGCAAGCATGTATTGCGTTATTTGAGAGGCACATCAGAATATGGAGATTGGTACGAACAGGAGGATGAAGATTGGGCGGGGAGCTCAACGGATGACATCAGGTACTATCATATCAGAGATTGTGTGCAGCGGAGAATCATATTACTTTCATACATTCCAATGGAGGATCAGGATGCTGATATCTTGACGAAGGCGCTCACTGGGAGCAGATTTGAATACCACCGAGGCAGGATAGGGGTTGCTGATAATCCATATCTTGTCGAGAGGGAGTGTTGAGATTGCAACAAAATGATGGAGCTTAGTGAAAAGAGTCGCCTTCACTAAGTGGGCATGCAGGAAAATTATGGCGCAAAGTCTATTTTTAGACTATGTCTATTTTTAGACATATGGATCATGTCTATGAGTTGCAGGATGCTATTTATGGATGATTAGTCAAGTTGGCAAAAATAGATGGACTTCTATTTTTAGACAACAGCGGTGACACTGTCAAGTCTAAATATAGAGCAGTCAAAAATTATTAGCTCATAATAATATTTAGACTATAAACTTTATCTTATTCTCTTAGAGCACTTCAGTTTGAGCTACAAATGTGGCACATGCAGCTGTCAGAAGGAAATACATTTTCTTTGTGGGTCAGTTGAGTTGTTGCATGCATGAAACTAAGGCCTGGTGGGTCATGCTCTAGCTCCAGCCGGTGCTCCAGCTCCATAAAGTCTCTCGTGTCCCTGGCTTAGGTGGGCAGGTGCTCCAGTCCAGCCCTTCAATTAGAACTCAATCAGTTGAGTTTGGTGGAGTTGATTGTGGAGTTGATGGAGTTGTGTTCAGTTTGACTTGGTTAAACTAGTTATAATTAGTCTAACTGCAAATAGACTAATGATGAGTTGTTAAAATAATTATTAACTCATAATGCAACTAAAGAATACATCAGTTAACTCAGTTGCATGTCAGTGCATGTTCAGTTCAGCAGGGACAAGTGTTAGAGGATCAAATTGCTATCAGTTGTGACTATAGTTGTGCATGAGGATTTTCACAATTAATGGGATTGAGTTATGCCAATGAGAATTGGCCAATACCAAGTGATTATAGCCTCTGCTCATGTGATTCCCAGTGTGAGTGATTCTTTTGAGGTAAATACGAGTTTGGTTCAACCATTCTCACCCATTCTTGTGCAGGTATTGAGCAGTGGAGGCAGGCAAGCAGTGGAATAGATTTGGAGATCAGATCTGAGCTGTATTTTGTGTAACAGGTGGAGATAGTGCTAGATACTTGTGAGAAGTATTGACTATTGTACTGTTACATGTTCTCAATCATTAATATACAGATCGTGTGGGGTTTTCAGCTGTAGGCTTTCCCCGGGTTACATACTGTGTTAATGTGTGCATGCTCTTGATGTTTTATTGTTATTGATGCTGCTGTATTGATGATAAACGTCGAGGAGCTTATGTATTGTGTATGTATTCCACAATAGTACATGATCAGGATAATCTCCATTGAATATGTGTTTATTATTCAAAATTTCTACATGGTATCGGAGCTGGTTGATTTGTAGAAACAAGTTCTACATGGTATCAGAGCTGTTGATCATCAGATCTACTATTCAGGAAGTGTTTACATTCTATTTCTTCAGGCAGAGTCTGTAATCAGGCCAGGTAGCCT
>APFE031218716.1:99447-121049 GCA_000404065.3 Pinus taeda
AAAAATATCAGTGTTTTAATGTGTTTTAATGGCTGTTTATTATTGCTGATTTTTATTTCTGCAATTTACAGCATTCTGTAAATTTTCCAGAACTTTTGTTTTCAGCAAATTTATTTTTTCAGCATTGTTAAATGTATGGTTATGGGAAAGGACATTTAACTACATGGGAGAAATAAGGAGAAACTAAAAACCGGGGTGGGAAAACAGAAATTTTTACATTCTCATTTTTAATTTTACTAAAACCTCGATTTAATCTCTATGGAATATCTACATAATATTTTTAGTAGTAATGAGGATAGAAGGTTTAAGTATATCTCAAAAGTAATTATAACTTTTTTTATTTAATTAAAAATGTTATATAATTAAATTAAAATAAAATATTTTGATTGTGAAATGAATATATTGTTTTTGGATATAGTAATAATAAGCTATTAGTATTGGTATATAGTTAATAATTTTAGGTGGTAAAGTGAGGTGGAATATCTATAGTTAATATTGTAAAGTATTAATTTTTATGTGCTTTTTAATTAATTTAAATATGGTTTATAATTTTTATTTATCTTAAAATTATTGTTTATAATTTTATTAATAAACACAAAAATTACAATATAACAAATTAAATTTTATTATTTTTATTTATTATTAATTCAATAAACATTTAAATGTTTATATTCATTTTATAAACACTACAACATCTTTCTTATATTTAACTCTATAATTTATTTTAAAATATTATTATTTTTTTAATTAAACTATATATCAATATTCAATTTATCTCAAACAGTTTATCTCACTTATAACACACTTACACTTATATTCATATACATATAGAACATCTTCTTAACACAATTAAAATTATATATTAATTTCATTTATATAATATATAAGTAAAACTGAAATTTCATTAATAATTTAGAATTAAAAATAAAATAATAAGATTAAGATTAATAATTGCTATTCGAATTAAATTAAAAACTCATAAATTTAATAATACAATATATAATACCTATATTTAGTCCTCACTTTGTTAATATATTTAATCCTCACTCTTACAAAATTGTGCTAGGAATTTGTACTACGTTATCCGATTTCACCTGCGATTTCCTCTCACTTCTCGTGTTTTCTCATCCGATGTCACCACCAAAGTTTTCTTCTCACGGCTCAGACACCATAAATGTTATCCACTTCCCGTTCTATCCGTTACATTCAATCAATGAATGAGTAGTGTAGGAGGCCAATCTCAAAAAATTAAATTATGTAATAGTTAAAAGTTGTATATAAGTGTTTTTTAATTTATAAAATAATTTTTTAACATATATTTTAAGTAATTTAATTAATTAAAAAATAAATTAATTTTAATTAAAATGTGATGGAAATTTTTAAAAACTTATTTATTCTGTAGAATTAGAGTGTAATACGGAGTTTTTCAATCTATTGAATTGATATATACATTCAAAATTGCATTTTAAATAAATAAACAAAAATCACATTTTTTAGTAATTATTTTCTCTGGTGAAAAAATTCATTTCTTGTGTAAATTATCTTCCGAATTCATCTGGCATTAGGTTTTTGTTTATGATCGACGTTTCAAACCAGTAACAGTGGTTCATCTTCAGGATGTGAAAGATTTATGGAACACTAATCTTATTATTCATGTGAAAGATTTATGGAACACTGATCTTATTATTCATTTCAATAAATAGATGTTTGAGATACATTGCCAACAGTGATTATTAGAAACTATTAAATTATTGTTGAATTATATTTTATTAGGGTCATAATTGTTCTAATTATATTTTATTTTTATTATTATTATTATTACTTTTTTAATTATGATTTATTAGGTTTCATAATTATTTAATTATATTTCATTTTAATTATTTTGGTTCAATTATCTATTAAGATTAATTATAAATATGGTTCTTTAAAATGATATTAAAAATTCTATTATAACTTGTTATGGAATTAGTTGTTGTAGTTTTGAATTTTATGATGTTTGGATAAATTAATTTAAAATTTGTTAAAGTTTTTATTGTCAATTTGTTAAATTATAATTTATTAGGATCATAATTATTTTAATATATTTTATTTTCTATTATTTTTATTTCAGTTATTTATCTTGAATAATTATAAATATGGTTCTTATTGCAGATATGAAATGTAAGCAGCCACAACAAGTGAAAGAATCACAGGAACGATCAAATTGAGGTGTGGCTCACATGAATGGAGAGTGGTTCAGAGGGTTCTAGGGCTTGACTAAGAGAGTGACAGAGGGCAATAAGACCTATGAAGGCACAAGGAGGAGGGAGCTTCACTCCCTCCTACAGTAATGTGGTTTCAAACAGAGGAAGAGGAGGGAATAAGAACAAGCCTCCACAACCCTTGGAGGTCAAGACAAAAAACACTGAAACTCAAAAGGTGGAAGGCAGCAAAACCCATGCAAATCAAAGGACCCACGAAGAAGACCGACGTGAGGAGAAAGCAGAAGATAGAGGTCAGGGAACAAAGAATAGAGCCAAGATGGGGCCCTATAAACCCAAGACCATAACTAAACCTTGGGTTATTCTGAATGATCCAGCTCTGCAAGCGCACAGGGATCACATGACAAACTATGCCATCATATGCAAATTTATGGGAATTTGGCCATCAAAGAAAACATTGTACACCTGGATAAAATACAACTGGAAACCAAAGGGGGAGTTAAATATAAATCTTGGATCCAAAGGTTTTTTTACAATGGTGTTCACGAACATGGAAGACAGAGACAAGATTTTTGAAGGAGGACCATACTTCTTTGCAACTATTGGTCTCTATATGCAGCCATGGACATTGAACTTTGTGCCAGAATGAGAAACCTTCACTTCGGTACCGGTATGGATTAGACTCTACTCCTTACCTTTAGATTATTGGATGTCGGAGCCTTTAAAAGCTATAGGCAATAAATTAGGTCATTTCTTAAAAATTTCAGAGGCAACTCTACGGGGAAAATATACCTCCTATGCCCGTATATGTGTGGAGATGGACCTATCAGGAGCCCTTCCAGATGAGGTCATTCTATAAGTTTATGACGAGGAATGGGTTCAAACAGTTAACTATGAACACATCCCATTCCGATGTCACAAATATCATGAGCATGGGCACCTATCTAGAGATTGTCCTATTAATAGAAGGGAGGAATAACTAAACACCAGCAAAGGGAAAGATCAGATAGATTTCACCAAAGCAGGAGGAAAAGGGAAAGGAGGGGGAAGGAAGACACAAAATAACCCGATTGTGAATGATAACAAAACAAGAAGTTAAATAGTTTTGAGATCTTAGGAGAAAAAGAAGTAGATGGAGGTGATCAAGAGCATACAGAGAATCAATCAGCAAGGGGGAAAGGAAAAGAGACCAGCATGAAGTTCACTCAGGAACATAATGAACACACGATGGACCCCTTGAGTACCATGGAAATAGAAAAAGACCAAGAAATGACTCAAAGTGAAAGTGGTACAGAGGACCAAGACTTACAAGAGATCCTAGAAAGTGAGAAACTAGAGCTGGAAAAATTTCTAGAACAAGGAGGAAACTTGGGAATAAACTCCATCCCTCAGGAGGATGTGGACAAGGTACAACAGATATTCCATAACAAGTCACATCAAATAGTTGTAGGAGTCAAAAGAGAACATGATAACCAGGAAAATAAAGGGACTTCCTCAATAGGATTAATAACAGGAAAACTAACAAAAAATCCAGGCAAGAGGAGGGGCAGAAAAAGACAGAAATAACTATCGTTGCAGTGTGGCAAACTCATGATTGACTCGGGAAGGATGAAGGACCTTTCCAGTTACTCCTTTAAAACCCCACCTCAATGAAAATCACAACCTGGAACATTAGAGGACTAGGGAGTAGAAGGAAATAGAGGAATCTAGGTAATAGGATCAGAGAGGAAAAATCTGACATAGTATTCATACAGGAAACAAAATGCTCAGTGGAGAAGATCTGCGAAAAACATAACAAATGGTTAAATAGATATGAATACCTTGAATTTAAGGCAAATAAATATGTTGGTGGCATTCTCACTCTATGGGATCCACAAAAATTTGGTGTGATTGATGCGGAGGCATCCAAACATCACCTTTCTTTGATTTTCCAATCGGTGGGTGATAGACAATGTTACATGATCACCAATGTCTATGGTCCATAGCCAATGGAGGACAAACTTTGACTCCTCACAACACTGGAGGATATGAAGAAGAGATACCTACCTCTACCCTGGATTCTTGGAGGTGATTTTAACATGACAAAATCACTCATGGAGAAGAAAGGAGGAACTAGAACACTTGGTAGATATTCAGTTGCCTTCCAGAACTTCATCACCAATATGAAATTGGTTGATATGGAAACAAGCAATGGAATCTTCACTTGGAATAACAAAAGAGGGGGCCCTACACAAGTAGCCTCAAAATTGGACAAATTTATTATTTCAGAGGAACTTCTTCTCATGGGAAGCAACATGACTTCGCTCATACTATCTTTTGGAGGTTCAGATCACTGGCCTATCCAATTGGAAGCTACTCTTTTTGGTAAACCAAGGAACTCCCCCTTTAGGTTTGAGAACGCTTGGCTCACACATTCAAATTTCCTCACAAACATCAAAAAATGGTGGAAAGAAGAGCTACACCTTCAAGGTGCAAAGATGTTCCTTCTACACTGCATGCTCAAACACATTAAAGGCAGACTCAAAGAGTGGAATAAAAAGGAATTTGGTAATATCTTTAAAGCTAAAGGAGATGTGGAAAAGAAACTAAAGGAAATAAACCATATTCTTATCAAAGAAGGCTATACAGATGAAAGGAAAGAGATGGCAGAGTAACTCCAGCATGAATGGGAAAACAGATGTCTTCAAGAGGAAATATTCTAGAGACAGAAATCTAGAGTACAATGGATTAAGGAAGGGGAGAGAAACACCAAATTCTTTCACAGATCCACCATAGCTCATAGAAACAACAATAGAATTGTGAAACTTGCAAATCAACATGGAATAGAAAGAAACACTCATGAAGAGATGGAAAAGGTTCTAGTCCAGCATTTTCAGACAATCACTGAGGAAACCTCGAAAGACAGATACCAGTTTGCGAAAAGATTTACTCAGTACATTCCTAAATTGGTTACTAGAGAAGATAATTACAATCTCAACAGACCAGTAACAGAGGAAGAAATTGAGGAAGTCATTAAAGATATGCACAATGGGAAAGCACCAAGCCTGGATGGCTTCAATGTGGACTTTTTCAAAGCTTGTTGGAGGATAGTAAAATAGGACATCCTGGAGGTAGTGGGAGACTCTCGACAATTTAAGACAGTCTTAAAGGTGCTCAATGAATCTTTCATAGCCTTAATCCCCAAACAGGAAAGGGCCACCTCTCCAGAGAGATTTAGACCTATAGCATTATGCAATGTGGTATACAAAATAATATCCAAAGTAATTGCCAACCGTCTCAAACCACCTCTCCCAACCCTAGTGTTAGAGGAGAAAACAGGCTATGTGGAAGGAAGACAAATTCTTAATAACATAATTCAAGCACATGAAATGGTTCATTCTCTCATCACCAATAAACAGGCAGGGACGATAATTCAGCTGGACATAGCAAAGGCCTATGACAAACTTAGTTGGTTGTACATAAGAGCAATATTAAAAGCCTATGGCTTTGATTACAATTGGATTAAATGGGTTATGGTGCTAGTTAGCACCACCAGCTATTCAATTCTTCTCAATGGCTCTCCCTCCAAAACCTTCAAGCCTTCTAGAGGTCTTAGGCAAGGCGATCCTCTTTCTCCTTTCCTTTTCATTCTTTTGATGGAAGGGTTAGGGAGAGCAATCAGAGCTGCTAAGGAGGAAGGGAGAATTTAGGGTCTGAGACTCACTCAAGGTGGGGACACAGTGACACATCAGCAATTTTGTGGATGATACTATGCTTCAAGGCACACCCACTATCAAGGAATCCAAAGAATTCAAGTAGATTCTGAGTGAGTTCGCTAGGGTAGGAGGCACAAAGGTAAGTCTTACTAAATCAAAGATTTTCTTTTTCAATACGGCTATTTCAATTCAAATAAACCTTTCCAGAATTTTGGGCTTTCAAAGGGAGTCATTGCCTGTGAAGTACCTGGGAGTTCCCCTCACCAAAAAACCGCTACACAAGGATATTTGGGAGCTTGTTCTAAATAAGTATCCCTATCTATATGCTATTAACCATTCCGGCACCAACTGGTGTAATTACTAATATAAAAAACATTTAGAGAGACCTTCTCTGGGGGAAAGGTGAAGAAAAGAAGAAATGGGCCCTCGTGGCATGGGACAAGGTATGCAAACCAAAGTCCCATGGTGGCTTGGGTCTCCATGACCCAGGAATTCTTAACAGAGTTCTTGGTGCCAAAATATGGTGGAGATGGCTTAAGGAAATAAAAGCCCCCTGGGCAAAACTATGGAAGCAAAAATATGCAAGAGATTGGTAGGAGAAGAACCTCATCAGAATGACAGGACAAGTAAAAGGTTTTGTAATTTGGAATAGGGCATGGGAGCACAGGGCCCTAGTCCAAAATCACAGTTTCTAGGAGATCAGAAATGGAAATCTGGCCTGGTTCTGGGAGGATAATTGGCAGTAGGAGGACAATCTCCGAAGTGAAGAATTAGCAGACATTCACATAGATACCATCAACAAAGGATTAAGGAGGGTAAGTGACTATTGGGACCAATCAAGGAACAACGGGAAATGGAGAACATGGAAACTTCCAGATTATAGTGGATGGGCATGTTGCATACTCAAGCTATAGCCCTTATAGGTCTTTTAGACAAGAGGAAAATCTTCAACTCTTGGATGAACTAAGATGGGGAAGAACAAGGCAAGTCTCTTCAACCTTAAGGAGGCCAAAAAGATAGATTCAGGGCTTAACCTTCCAAACACTGATAAGACGTGGAAAAAACTCTGGGATAATCCTCATTGGATGAAATTGAAATTGTTCAAGTGGCTAGTTCAACAAGGCAAGATTCTGACATGGGATAACCTAAGAAAAAGAGGCTTTGTTGGCCCCTCAGGATGTCACTTATGTAGAGAATAGGAAGAAACTACAAATCATCTCCTGAATAGATGCACTTTCACTCCAATACTTTGGAATTGGGTTGGAGAAGTCTTCGAGCAGACAGAAAAAAATGTAAATGACATCATTGCTACTTTGAAAAAATGGTAGAATTTTTTTTTGGATAATGAGATCATTAACTCCGCCTGGATTCTGACCCCATGATTCATAATCTAGAATGTTTGGAAGGAGCGCAACAACAGGATTTTCAAGGATAAAACAAGTCTGGTAAGCAACATCCTTAAGTTAATCCTTAAACAACTCAAAGATACTATTCATATCCTGGGAGGTGTAGCTACTGGCAAACCCATTAGACAAAGAGAGGCTAGAATATTGGAGAAGTTAGAGCTCAAGGTTCATCCCCCTTAGGGTTCTATGCAGATCAACAAGAATACCTCAGCAGAAAAGGCTTCATGGCAACCCCCTTCACATGGATTTTTAAAGTTTAACATAGATGGGGCCTCAAAAGGGAATCCGGGAGAAGCAGATTATGGAGGGGTCATGAGGGATGAGGAAGGAAACATACATGTCATCTTCCACAGTTATCTAGGAAAAGCAACCAACAATATGGCTGAGCTCATGGAAATGGAATTATGCCTGGAAATACTGCTCAAGTACAACATTCACAATGTCATCATTGAGGCTAACTCGGAATTAGTCATTAAATCAGTGAAGAGGATAAATGTTGGTGCTGCACCAGAGAAAATCTCAGGACACTAATGGCTTCTGCAAGTCTACCAATGAATCCAAGCACACCTAAGAACGTTGAGAACCCTTAGGTTGGTGCATGTCCGTAGGGAAACCAACAAAGTTTCGGACTGGCTTGCCAATGAGGGGGTACGAAACAAGCATATCGACTTGTGTTGCTGGTGGGAGGAGGTAACGAATGATAGGTTGAAGGAGGAATGCTCATCCCGGGCCCTCAGCGACAGACAACAATATCAGGAAAAATCAATAGAAAGAATTTTACTTCATGAAAACGATGTATAAGTTCACTTCAGACGGCCTATCAGTGGAGATGCACTGTCAGTTTTCTAAGGGAGCTTCTAGAAACATAGGCAGTAATCGAGACAGAAGATATATGTTCAAAGGAGGAGTGATTCCATGGGAGACAAATGCCAAAGAAGCCACCCTTCCGGCTATGTCTTCCTCGGGCAATGTGTCAAAGGAAGAGATTACTCGGGTCAAAAACTCCCTGAGACATACCACCTTCTTCGGGCGACCTATGACCCGGGAGAAGTTTTCCTGGAAGAAAAGAGATGTCATTCAACAGGCGACACGTGGAGGTGGATGGACAGTGATTACCACCTCCATCACTGGGTATTTTGTGAGCAGTTGTGTAGTCCGACTTGGTCTAGGGTTGTTAGATCTAGAGAGGGAAGATCAACGACCACCTTTTAGTGTGCAATTTGGTGGGGCCCAAAGGATAAAACCACTAATGGTTTACCACCTTCATCGGGCACCTTACAAACAAAAGATGGTATTAATGAAAAGCCAATAATTCCACTCCTGAAGCGACACGTGGCAGAGGACCAAAAAAGCAAACCGCCTTCACCGCGTGGTATTCAGCGAGCTTTTTAAGCCACGCAATATGGACTCCATCCGTTGGATTAGAAGGAGAAGATCAATGGTCAGCGTTGATTGTGCAACTTTATGGTTTTTTGGGGCCTTCACCCCTGCGCGGGTTGAATCTTAACCATTGGATTGTTAACAGATAGATCTTCGGTCGGTTTTGGGGAGCGGACTTTCGATACACTTGCCCGCTTTTGGTTCCAAGGCAGTCTAGGCCTTGTCTCTATTTGATTTTTGGAGGATTTCTTTTTTTTTTTGGTACTTAGGGTATTTTCACTCCCCCTTTGTAGGAGTTTGCACCTCCGGGCATATGTTGTAACATGTGTAAAATATTTTTTTTACCCAAGTTAATAAAAGGACCGTCTCTTGCTTAAGCAAAAAAAAATTATAAATATGGTTCTTAAAATAATATTCAATTTAAAATTATTTTAATATTTGTTATGAAATTAGTTGTTGTGGTTTGAAATTTATATGATTTTGATTATTAGATCAATCTTTTTATTAAATTAAATTAAATGTTTGATTAAAGTTTTTTAATTGATTTATAGTATGGTTAAAGTTTTTTATTATGATTAAAGTTTTTTATTGTCATTAAAGTTTTTATTGCCATTAAAGATTTTTAGAGGGGAAATTGTATGATTTAATATTTATTTAGAATTGATGTTTTAATTATAATGGATTATTGTATTAAGATTCATTTAATTAATAATCTGTTGATTAGATGTTTAAAAAAAAAAAAAAAAATTGTCTTTGGTTAATTAAAGGAGAATTATAATTAGGGAGGGGTTAGATTGGATGATAAAGTTGGAATCCAGTTTTCACTTATGGTCCACCCGTCGTCTCTACTGAGGTTATTAGGATGCTTGCTAATTTCTATGTCTTCTCTGAATTTCCTTATGAAGTAGTGATCACTTCTAGCTAAGATGCAGGTATCTTCTATACAAATTTGGTGCTTGGTTTTATTAGAATGTTTTGCTAAAGCTAATGATTTGGATCGATTATGTTTAATGTCAACTGAGTGTTTCTCGATTCTTGTCTTAAAGGATCTCCCAGTTTCACCTACATAGGGCTTGCCACCCGAGCAAGGAATTAAGTAGACACCCTTATGACATTTTGGATCAATTTTGTCTTTAACCAGATTAAGGCAACTTCGGATGGTGTTTAAAGGTTTGAAGGTGGTTAGAACCCTATTCCTTTTAGGATGTAGGAGATTTTATCAGTAGTCCCCGAAATGTAAGGGAGGTTAACTTTTCCTATAATATTATCAAATTTTTTATTCTTATTTGGTCGAGTGTTTTCTTTATTTATGGCTTTAACAGCTTGACGTTTGTTGTATCAGTTTTTTAGGAAAACTTTAATAAGGTGTTCTTTTTCTTTTTCTAGGTGTTCCTTGTCAGAGATTCTGGGGGTCCTGGTAGCTAATGTGTTGAGGACTCCTAGTTTGTGGGTTGGGTGATGATGTGAGGAGGCATGTAAATATTGTTCAGTGTGAGTCTTTTTTTTCTATATACCTGGTGAGATATGGAGCCAACATCATTTCTAGTGATGAGGATATCAAGGAAGGGGAGGATATTGTTGACCTTGACTTCCATAGTGAATTTTATGAAAGAGGATAAACTATTTAGGTGTTGTTTGAAGGTTTCTAGGTTTTCTCTTCTATTAGGGTCCAACCCTAACCCCTTTATTTATGTAATAGGGTTGAGTCATAGTTATAGTTAGTTAAAGAGTCAATAAAGCCCATATTAATAATTGTAAGTGGTTGACCCGTAGTTAAAGAAGGGACCACAGTTAGTTGCAAATGGGCCATGGTATTAGATAGATGGTATTAATAAGAACCATGGTACTGACCCATGGTATTGCATGTAGGAATCCTATATAAAGGATAGAGACTCCGCTTGAGGAGCATCGTGTCTTATTTTGTAATTGAGCCCAGCTCTATTGGAGGTTGCCCCCTCAAAGAGGCAAGTGAACATTGATTTCCTTTCTGAATAATAAAATACATGTTGTTATTTCTTATTGTTCTATGTTCTGGGTATATTTCTTTGCATGAGGCCATATGATAAATGTTTCATCGACATATCTTTTCCACAATTTAGGTTTCAGGGGTGAAGTCATGAGGGCTTTGTTTTCAAAGTCTTCCATGAATAAATTGGCAATAATAGGAGACAAAGGTGACCCCATGGCAACTCTGCATGTTTGTTCATAAACATCTTCCATGTTTGATGTGCCAAGATCTGTTAGTTTGCAGATGACTTTCATGGCATCATTAATATGGATATTGGTATATAGAGAGGTGACATCAAAACTAACTAAAATGTCATTTTGGTCAATTTTGATGTTCTTAATTTCTTCAATGAATTAGGTCGAGTCTTTGACTTGTATTGATTGTGTTTGTGTTATCAAGTGGAGAATCGCAAGCGTTGTTTTCTACGGAAGTATCAATAAGGGTAGTACATTTATTTATTGGATCATGGTTTAATTGCGAGGAGAGATGGTTGTTGGGTTGTGTGGAGAAGGAGATCGGAATGTTAGGTCTGGGTAGCATGGGCTGGAGTAGAGGCATGGATTTTGTAGAAAATAGGTTGGGTTGGTTGGGATGGGGCAGAATATCTGATTGCAGATGGAGTATAGGCGCAGATGCAGTGGGCTGGTTATTGAATGGCGTAGCGGAGAAGAGCGTTATGTCAGTGGTTGGTTGCTGGAGTATGAGGGTGGCTGCATTCGATGGGTGGTTGGATTGCGAAAGTGTAGGATGCATGGGGGATGGGTTGTGTGATGTGGGAGTTGATCTAGGTTGTGAGGGCTGGGTGACGGTGTGGATGAGTGTGATATGAGTTGCATGGGAGAGGGGATCATAATGCTAGATAGCATAGGTTGGAGCAGATGTGAGGAGGACGGATTGTGCATTATGACAATTGATAGTTGTTGGAGCCACAATATAGAGTGTGATTGTTTGGATTGTGTGGATGATTTGCTAAGGGGTGTGTATTGAGTGGATTGCGTAGGGGATGGGTTGTGTGATGTGATAGCTGATCTGGGTTGTGAGGGTTGGGGCCATGGTGTGGATGAGTGTGATGTGAGTTGCGTGGGAGAGGGGATTGTAATGCCAGATAGCGTAGGCTAGAACAGATGTGAGGAGGACAGATTGTGCGTTATGATAGTTTCTGGTTATTGGATCCATGGCGTGGACGTGTGATTGTTTGGATTGCGCAGATGGTTATAACAATTTCTGGTTGTTGAAGCCATGGTGTGGACTGTGATTGTTTGGACTATGCGGATGGTTTGCTGAGGGGTGTGTATTGAGTGGAGGAAAGGAGCGTGTTGTGCAACTGTGTGATGTTTGATGTTGCGTGGTTGCTATGGAGTGGGTTTTCATTAGTATGTGTATTGTTGTTGTTTGTTTGTTTAGAAATGCGCTTTTTGTCTGGTCTTGTGTGGGTGGGAGACTTGCGGTTAGGTGCAGTGATCTCTGGAGATGGGTTGTCATTTATAGGGTAGTTGTTAATGTCTTTTTCTGTGAGTGTGAGGGATGATGTTTATTTGGGAGTGGATAGTGAGGTTATCTGAGTATTGTTTATTGTTTTAATTGTATCAGTTTCTGATTCGGTTAATAGTCCAGTGCTTTCTGAAGACCAAATATTGTTATTGAGAGAAATATTGCGATTGATAGGATATTTTAAGGAAAATATTTGTGAAGCATTGATTTTAGATTGAGAGATGGAATCAGATATATTGTGGGAGATCTTTTTCCTGTCCAGGAGTTTGGTGAATTTGTGATATTGTTTTATACTTGTTTGTTGTTCAAGCCTAAGAGCTTTAAATGCAAAAGTCGATTCAATTATTACCCATAATTGTGGCTGGATTAAATTAGCTAAAAATGAAGATCAAAAGTCTTTTGAGATAAAGTGCTAAGTTCATACTTGGTTTTCCTGATTTCGCTGCGAATAAGAGCAATGCTAGCTTTAACAAATATTCGACTATTGTTTTGGCTTCTAAGGGAATGATTAATTTTGGCAAAGGTTGGAATAATTGATGAATATCTGCATCTCTTTAAGAATGTAAGATCATTATTCTTTTTCATTAAGAGAAATCTGTATCGTTCAAATCTGCAAACTTTTTTCATTATATCCCTTCCATATCGGGTGAGTATTTCATATTTTAGGTTTCTGCAATCTTCATACTTGTGTAGAGTATCTTCTGGATTCATCTGGCATTATGTTTTTGTTTATGATCGACGTTTCGAACCAGCAATGGTAGTTCATCTTCAGGGTGTGAAAGATTTATGAAAGAATGGTCTTATTATTCAGTTCAATAAATAGATGTTTGAGATGCATTGCCTACGGTAATCTTAGGGATTATTAATTTATTAAATTATTTTTGAATTATAATTTATTAGGGTCATAATTGTTATTATATTTTTATTTTAATTTTTTCGATTTATTGTTTTATTAGGTCATATTATTTTAATTTATTTACATTATTAATGGTTGCTTCCAATTATTTATTAAAGATTAATTATAAATATGGTTCTTTAAAAACATATTAAAATTCTATAATACTTGTTATGGAATTAATTAATTTACTTTTGAAAATCTTATATTTGATTAGAATATCTTTTTATAATTAATTTAAGTTTGTTTTAAAGTTTTAATTGTCAATTGTTTAAAATTATTGTTAAATTATAATTTTAGGGTCATAATTAGTTTAATTAGTATTTATTTCTATTATTTTTATTTCAATTATTATCTTGAATAATTATAAATATGTTTCTTAAACTAATATTCAAATTAAAATTTCTTTTTAATACTTGTATGAAAATTAGTTGTTGTGGTTTGAAATTATATGATTTGATATTTATCAATCTTTTATAATAAATTTAAAGTATGATTAAATTTTTTTAATGATTTAAGTTTTTTATTATGATTAAAGTTTTTTATTGTAATTAAAGTTTTTTATTGTCATTAAAGGTTTTTAGAGGGAAATTGTATGATTTAATATTTGTTTAGAATTGATGTTTTAATTATAATGGATTATTGTATTAAGATTCATTTAATTAATAATCTGCTGATCAGATGTTTAAAAAAAAAATTATTTGTCCTTGGTTAATTAAAGGAGAATTATAATTAGAGAGGGGTTAGATTGGATGATAAAATTGGAATCTAGTTTTCACTTATGGTCCACACGTCGTCTCTATTGAGGTTATTAGGGTGTTTGCTAATTTATATGGCCTGTTTCAATTTCCTTATGAAGTAATGATCACTTCTAGCTAAGATGCAGGTATCTTCTATACAAATTTGGTGCTTGGTTTTATTAGAATGTTCTGATAAAGCTGATAATTTGGATCGATTATGTTTAATGTCCGTTGAGTGTTCCTGGATTCTTGTGTTAAAGGATGTCCCAGTTTCACCTACATAGGGCTTGTTGCACTAGCAAGGAATTAAGTAGACACCCTTATGACATTTTGGATCAATTTCTTTTTAAATCGGATTAAGGCGGCTTCGGATGGTGTTTAAATGTTCGAAGGTGGTTAGACCCTATTCTTTCTTAGGATGCGGGAGATTTTATCAGTATTCCCCAGAATGTAAGGGAGGTTAACTTTTCCTATAATATTATCAAATTTTTTATTCATATTTGATCGAGTGTTTGCTTTGTTTATGGCTTTAACAACTTGACGTTTTTTGTATCTGTTTTTTAGGAAAACTTTAATAAGGTGTTCTTTTTCTTTTTCTAGGTGTTCCTTGTCAGAGATTCTGAGGGCCCTGGTAGCTAATGCGTTGAGGACTCCTAGTTTGTGGGTTGGGTGATGATGTGAGGAGGCATGTAAATATTGTTCGGTGCGAGTCTTTTTTCTATATACCTGGTGATATATGGAGCCATCATCATTCCTAGAGATGAGGATATCAAGGAAGGGGAGGCTATTGTTGACCCCGACATCCATAGTGAATTTTATGGAAGAGCATAAACTATTTAGGTGTTGTTTGAAGGTTTCTAGGGTTTCTCTTCCATGAGGCCATATGATAAATGTGTCATCGAATTTTCTACAATTTACGTTTCAGAGGTGAAGTCATGAGGGATTTGTTTCAAATTCTTCCATGAATAAATTGGCAATGATAGGAGACAAAGGCGACCGCATGGAAACTCCACATGTTTGTTCATAAACATCTTCCATGTTTGACGTGTCAGGACCTGTTAGTTTGTAGACAAATTTCATGGCATCATTAATAGGGATATTGGTATATAGAGAGGTTACATCAAAACTAACTAAAATTTCATTTTGGTCAAGTTTGATGTTCTTAATTTCTTCAATGAATTGGGTCGAGTCTTTGACTTGTATTGATTGTGTTTGTGTTATCAAGTGGAGAATCGCAAGTGTTGTTTTATATGGAAGTATCAATAAGGGTAGTACATTTATTTATTGGATCATGGTTTAATCACGAGGAGAGCTGGTTGCTGGGTTGTGTGGAGAAGGAGATCAGAATGTTAGGTCTGGGTAGCGTGGGTTGGAGTAGAGGCGTGGATTTGGTGGAAAGTAGGTTGGCTTGTTTAGGATGGGGTGGAATATCTGATTGTAGATGGAGTATAGGCGCAGATGCTGTGGGCTGGTTATTGAATGGCGTAGCAGAGAAGAGTGTCATGTTAGTGGTTAGTTGCTGGAGTATGAGTGCGGCTACGTTCGATGGGTGGCAGGATTGAAAAATTGTTGGATGTGTGGGGGATGGGTTGTGTGATGTGAGAGTTGATTTGGGTTGTGAGGGTTGGGGAAACGGTGTGGATGAGTGTTATGTGAGTTGTGTGATAGAGGGGATCGTAATGCCAAATAGCGTAGGCTGGAGCAAATGTGAGGAGGACAAATTGTGTGTTATGACAGTTGTTGGTTGCTAGAGCCACGGTGTGGAGTGTGCTTGTTTGGACTGCACGGATGGTTTGTTGAGGGGTGTGTATTGAGTGGATTGCATAGGGGATGGGTTGCGTGATGTGATAGTTGATCTACATTGTGAGGGCTAGGGCCACGGTGTGGATGAGTGTGATGTGAGTTGCGTGGGAGAGGGGATCATATTGCCAGATAGTGTAGGTTGGAGCAGATGTGAGGAGGAATGATTGTGTGTTATGACAGTTTCTAGTTGTTGGAGCCATGGTGTGGAGTGTGATTGTTTGGACTGCGCGGATGGTTTGCTGAGGGGTGTGTATTGAGTGGAGGAAAGGAGCGTGTTGTGCGACTGTGTGAGGTTTGTTGTTGCGTGGTTGCTCTAGAGTGGGTTTTCATTAGTATGTGTATTGTTGTTGTTTGCGTGTTTAGAAATGAGCTTGTTGTCTGGTCTTGCGTGGGTGGGAGACTTGCGGTTAGGTGCGGTGATCTATGGAGATGGGTTGTCATTTATAGGTTGGTTGTTAATGTCTTTTTCTGTGAGTGTGAGGGATGGTGTTTCTTTGGGAGTGGATAGTGAGGTTATCTGAGTATTGTTTGTTGTTTTATTTGTATCAGTTTCTGATTCGGTTAACAGTCCAGTGTTTTCTGGAGACCAAATATTGTTACTGAGAGAAAGATTGCGATTAATAAGAGATTTTAAGGAAAATATTTGTGAAGCATTGATTTTAGAGTGAGAGATGCAATTAGATATATTGTGGGAGATCGCTTTTCTGTCCAGGAGTTTGGTGAATTTCTGAGATTGTTTTATACTTGTTTGTTGTTCAAGCCTAAGAGCTTTTAATGCGGAAGCCGAGTCAATTATTTTTTTTGACAGAAACGATTATGGAGTGATTATATTCCTCTTGGCCTGAATGCTGAAAATTTGTTTACAATGAGGATGTCTAAATCCTGGTACATCTCACTGTTGAGAGTGAGAATGCTGCTGGAACTTGAGGTCTTCTTCCTTGCTTGGGTTTCTATAGATTCTATTTTCGAAATTTTCCCCACTTGGAAATACAAACAAATTTATTTAAAATCAAGTAGTAAAACATGACAATAAACAGATTATGGGATGGGTTCCCATGATTCTTCTCCGTCTTTCATCTTGATCCCGCCGGAGAGGAGGGCAGCTTTGTTGGCTTCATTGTCTGCATCTTTATTGTGAATTCTCAGCACATGATAGTAATTCAACTTCTGAAAAGCATTTTCCAAGCCTTAATTCTAAAAATCAGTCTAGCTAGCTTAAGATCTGAAGCTGGGGTATTGAAGACCATTGTGTTTATAATAATCCGGGAGTCACCTATAACTGTTGCTTCCTTTATGTTAAGCTCCTTAAGGGTCTTGAGGCCTTATAGGAGTGCCAAAGCCTCAACTTGAGTGTTGGTTGAGTGTCCAAGCCCCCAAGCATAAGAGTGTATTTTTTCCCCAATTGAATTCACAACAACACCTCCTACACCAGCTCTGCCCAGATTGCCCTTAGTTGCCCCATCAAAAAAGAGAGAGTGCCTTGAATGCAATTTGAGCCAGTCTTGAAAGTCTGCTTTCAATTTCCTTATTTTCCAATCTTTAAGAGGAGGGACGATTCTGATTGCTGGTTGGAATTGTAAGTCAAGGAGAGAACCCCAAGCGATATCCTGTTGGTTGAGGCTAGAATCATATTTTATATCATTCAGGCATTCCTTTAATTGACATTTGATCTTGACTTCTATGACCTTGTGATGTTGTCTAGTATTTCCAAAAATTCTTCTGTTGCGTTCAAGCCATATCTGCCAGCAAATAGCTTTTGGAAGAGCGGCCCATGTTGTTTTCATTATCAAGTTTTTAGGAGGAGGACCAGGGTATTTGTTTGCCCAATTAGAGAATAGATCAGCAGTGGAAGAAGGGAGCAGAAAGTTGGGATCCAAGGAGTAAATAAGGGAGAACCAAATCTTCTTGGAGAAGACGCATTCTAGAGTTAAATGGGCTATTGTCTCAGTATTTTCATTGCAAAGTGAGCAAATAGAGGGACCGTAGAAACCTTTTTTCTGCAATTTGTCAAATGTTAGGATTCTGCCATGACAGAGAAGCCAGGCAAAGAAATCGATTTTGGGCCATGACTGGATACGCCAGACTCCCTGCCAAGGTGCTGGATTGGGGGGACATGAGGTCTCTCGTTCAACTTAGCATAACCCGCGGAGACCGAATATCCCCTGGCTTTCAGCCCCCCGCCTTTCACATCTTTTTTCCTCCCGTGCGTGGGCGCCAAACCATGAAGAAGATCGATCAGCATGGCCCATTCGATGGTCAGATGGTCTGATACTTCAATTCTTTTCCACCCTACCCAATCAGTGTCATTCCAGAGAGAAATGTCCCACAGCGTACTCAGCCCCTCTCTATCCATCCAGGCTCGTAGTGCTCCAATGGAGACTTTGTCTTCAATCAGATCCATTTACATGATTTTGTCTGTCCAAATGTTTATCTTTTTGCCATTTCCAGGGATCCAGTGGGCGTGATCCTTGATTAGAGGAGCAGCTTTGTCGTATAGCTTGAGGAAATACGAGTTAGCCAAGCGGATCACCTTGTCTAGGTAGCTGGAGCGTGGACCACGGAAGTATTTTTTCCAAAGTGCCAATTAGGCCCAGCCAGGATTGGCCACGATGATCCTCCAGATGATCTTAGCTGCCATAGCCACATTCTGCTAGGCAAAGTTTTTAAAGTTTAATCCCCCCTCCCACAGAGGCTTGGAAATGGATTCCCAACTGATAAGGGGAATCTTGTTTTCATTCTGTTTTCCTCCCTTCTAGAAGAACCTCCAAATGAATTCATCCATTTTTTTTAATATGGTTGCTGGAGCGAGCATCCCGACAAATTGAAATAGAGGGAGACTTGAGAGCACTGATTTGATAAGGACAGATTCTCTAGCAGAGTTGAGCCAGGTGAAACCCCAGGCCTGGATCTTTGACTGGAATTTTTTGAGCTGAGGAAGCCAGTCTTTGCTTGCAGGTCTTTTGTGAACAACAGGAAGGCCCAAGTATTTGAAAGAAGTCCAGGTGGAGGAGGCTGCAATCCCCAGACATCTAGAAATAGCTGAGAGCAATCTAGGCGAGGTATTCCAGTTGAAGATGTGGCATTTATTCTTGTTTACAACGCTGCCTGAGCCCTTTCTAAATTCTTTCAGAACTGCTTTGAAGTTTGAGGCAGAGGAGAGAGAGGTAGCACCCAAGAGCAGAGTGTCATCCGCAAATAAGGCGTGATTAATATTCTTGACCCCTCTTGCTATACACAGTCCATTTATATCTTAATCTTGCATTTTTTGTCTAGCAGAAAGCTGAGAACATAGGCTTGGATGATGAATAGCGGAGGGGAAAGGGGACACCCTTGCCTAAGCCCTCTCGAAGCTTTGAAAAAATCTGTGGCTCTTCCATTCACAAGGGGAGAAATCCATGGCTCCGAGATGCATGCCTGGATCATGTTGATGAAATTTATTCCAAATCCAAACTTGTTCATGACTTTTAAAAGAAAACTATGATTTACTCGATCAAAGGCATTTGTTGAGTCAAGTTTAATCACCATACCTTGTTCTTTTTGAAGAAGATTAGAGTGAATTGCCTCCTATACTAGGGTGAAGTTGTCCATAATCTACCTCCCTTGGATAAAGCCTCCTTGATTCTCCGGAATTATTTTGGGAAGAATGTGCTTTAGTCTATTTGCTATAACTTTTGTGATTAGTTTGTACCCAGTATTGCATAAGGAAATCGGTTGAAATCTACTGAAGTTGTTGGTGCCTTTTTCCTTAGGTATGAGGGCTAAGAAGGCAGAGTTTATGCTGCCGCCTATTTTCTGAGTGTTTTGAGACTTTCAAATCATTTTGAGCAGGTCCTTTTCAACAATCGGCCAGCAGACTTGGAGAAACATGGCAGAGAAGTCATCCGGCCCAAGGGCCTTATCCAAATCCATATCATAAAGGGCTTTTTTAATTTTGTCTTTGGTGACTTTGGCCTCCAATATTTCGTTCATACGAGGAGAAATTGCAGAAGGAATAGAGTCTAACAAATCTGGGGGTTGTTGCTGATCCTTTTCTTCACTGTACAGATTTAGAAAGTGGACGTAGGCTGCTTTCTTAATGTCTGCAAACTCCTTGTAAGTGTCGCTATCCTCCTTTATCTCAGAGATGGTGTTGAAGCATTTTCTGATCTGTGCTTGTTTATGGAAAAAAATCAGTGTTTTTGTCCCCTGCTTTGAGCCAGAGATTTCGAGATTTTAGTCTCCAATATTCCTCTTCAGCTAAACAGGCCTTATGATAGAGTTGTTGTAGATGGGCCTCTTGATCCAGCAGATCCTTTGTGACTATAGCATTCTCCATATGCGTTTGATGAGTGGCAAGGGAGACTTTAATAATTTTTCTTTCTATATCAGGTTTGGACAGGTTTTTGTCCCATCTTTTTAGAGCTCCTTTTACCCTTCTGATCTTTTCTTCCCAGATATAGAAAGGAGATCCTTTAACAGGTTGACTCCAACAGTCCTTGACTAATTGCGTGAAATCTAGCTCCTTGACCTAGAGGGGACTGAATCTAAAGGGAATAGGCCCCAGATTAAGATGGGCTAGAAGGTCTAGCTTTATGGGTTTATGATCCGAAATACTGCTAGAAAGGATATGCATTCTGGGCTCTAAGCTAAGTAACAAGTAGGAGATTTGAATGAAAAATCTGTCTAATCTGGCAACAATATGACCATGGCCTATTCTTTTATTGATCCAAGAGTACTTACCGGAAGAAGGCTTGATATCCAACAAGTCCCAATCTTGCATGAGATCCTCCGCCCATTCCCTTGCCAGGTCTCGGACTGCACTTCCTCCCCTTCTTTCATATGAGTGAAGGGTGAGATTAAGGTCTCCAGCAATAATAATATTTTCCAGGTTCATTAAGTCTGCTTGGTGTCTTATCGAGTCCCAACAAACCGTTTTTTCCCCCGCATTGGCTGGAGAGTATACGTTGAAGATGCAGTGAATTTTTTTAGAATCCAAATTCTGCATTTTCAGCATCAACCAGTGAGTATTGCTAGCCTCACTGATGACTGCAAATTTGTTGGCATTCCATAAAGTGTCAATCCCTCCCGAGGCGCCCCTGGCAGAGACTGCTCTTGCTTCACTTTTAAACCAAAGTTTCTTGCTTGCTTGAAGGAAGACTATGTCTTCCAGCTTAGTCTCCTGGACGAGAAGTATGTCTGGAGTTTCAATTCTTATCAGGCTTCTCATGGCTTCTTCCTTACGGAAGCCGAGTCAGTTATTACCCATAATTGTGGCTAGATTAAATTAGCTAAAAATGTGTGAAGATCAAAATTTTTTTGAGACAAAGTGCTGAGTTCACCTAGTTTTCCTAATTTCGTTGTATTAATTATTAATCATTATTAATACATTAACATTAATATTATTATTAAGTTTAATATTATTATTAATATTAATATATTTTAGTATTTAATATTTAATAATATTAATACACTAAATATTATTTTTAGTAATAATAATAATATGTAACAGCACAAGTAGACTAAAATTAATGTCTTAATGAAAAAAACAAATACTTACAAATGAACTCACCTATATTACCTGTAATTGCAGTCTGCCAAATGATCACAAGATGTTGGGGACGACTCTCCTCCCAACCGTAAGCTCAATTGTGCAGGATTCTGCTACAACTGGCCACCCCCGAGCCCTCAATCAACGACTACTGTCAGTGCTCCTATGTCTTAGTATACCATTCTCCCAAGAGAATGAAAGATAGAATCTCTGAATGATGGAATGCAAGAATGCCTCTCATCTTCCTCACCATCTATTAAATAGAACAAACATTGGAAGGGGAACCACATGCACACACTCCATGTGTCTACATGCAACTTTGATTTTTTAAGTTTTCTTGTTTTATTTCTTTACTTTTCTTTTGATTTTTAGCCTTTTTTGTTTTATTTTCTTCTTTTTAATAGCTTTACTGATTTTTTTTATTGTTTTCTTTGTTTTATTTCTATTTATTCTTAT
>APFE031218721.1:1038-18361 GCA_000404065.3 Pinus taeda
TATAAGATTTTACCTTTATAAATAAGTTAATGTAATAATATCACTTTTTTGGTTAAGACTGTTATCCACTATACCTTATATAATTCCTCTTGCTAACAAGACCTACCTCTCTCTCCTACTTGAATAATAAGGTGCCTTTCGGGGCTAGCAAATGATAATTTCACGTAGGTATCATGTAGGCACTAGTTAGAAGCCAACCAAGGTTAGAATATTATTACCCTAGAACACAAGCTTGTTGGAGATGCAAATATACAAAATTCAAATCCTGGATTAAAGTCTTCGGGTCGTGACGAGGCAGGGCATGAGCCCATGTGATGGCCTATCATATATGGGCCAAGAGTGCCTGGAAGGGCGAGACTTTTGGTTGGGTCATTCGAATTTTCTAATTGGCCCTATCCGTTAGGAAAGTTTCCGCTCAGCCTCCTTACGTACTTTACTTACCTTAAAAGCAAGAAAACACTTGTTGTGAGCAAAGGTGAATGGAGGAATGAAGTCCATCTGGTGATAAAATTTGAATTGGATTTCACTGCCATATTTCTCATTGCAGCCATTGATTCATGCTCTGTCGTGGATTTGAGATTGTATTGTCGTGTTCCTCTTTGGCCAGCAAGACTATACTTTCTTTGCCAACACTTAACTCTTTATGAAAAGACTTAAAATTAGAAAAGATTTAATGCGAACCTTGAGGCCTTAGGTTTTGAAAAATGTGCATGCCTAATATGATCAAAACAATATATAATTGAATTTTATAATGATGAAATAAAAAATAAAAGTAAAGATAAAGAAAATATAGATAGATTTACGATTTCAAAGAAATTATAATTCAAATTTGTAATGACATGCACGGAAATAAATAGAGTTTTTTCGAGTTGTCTTTAGTGCGATTTTTTGGAAGTTTTTCGGTGGATTTTTCCGATCTAATTTCTCTAAAATCTGAGAGGAATTCATTGAAATCACAAGTTTGATGGGTAAGCCTTGCACAATAGAAGTGCCCTAGAGGTTTTTCATGGTGTTGAATCCATATATACACTCAAAAAACTAGTTTAAATAACACAAATCAAGGTTTCACCACAAATTTAAACGCCGAATTCCAACACTGGAAACTTCAAAAAGTCACACTAAAGACAACTCTGATTTCTTTTAAGTAGTGATGAATTAGTAAATAAACTGAAAAATATACAAATTGTAATTTCTATAATATTTGACTTCATTTTATTGCATATAATATTGTAATTTCTATAATATTTGACTTCATTTTATTGCATATAATTTTTCTTTTATTCGAAAGAATTTATTTTTTATCTATTTTATCTAATTTATTATTTACCATAATAAAAGGAGGAGAAATCTATAAAAAGCAAAAAAAATATTTTTACTAAAAACATTTGTTTATTAAATGAGAGATAAATATATAGTTTTAGTGGGCTTAATGGTTAAGAACATGTATTTCCTTATAGTCAACTCTCACTATTACTACTGGTTGAGGATGGTTCTCCTTATCAACGTGACCCAGGATCAAGCCTTATATGGGGTGGTTGTACCTTGTGCTAGGGGGAGGAAACATGCTAAAAATATAGTCAACTAAGGGTTGGTGTGGCCGAGGACGAGTGAAATCTCTGAGCAACTTTTAAAGTCCCCGATGGGGTGACCCTCATGGCTACCACCTGTCTTCGAGCACCCACTGGGTCTCGTCTGACCCCCATGCACGCATTCATAGTGCCATTATGTGTTGTCCCAAACCTCAATGCCCACAATTTTTGAGACTATTCTCACAATTCGTCGTTAAATACATGGGACACTATGAAAGCTTCTCTAGTTTGTTTGTTCAAGAAATGAATTTGGACAGAGTGGAGAATAGTGGTGCTAGTGCTGGGTTCCATGCTACCTTGTCTGGGTCAAGGCCTTGGGTGAGAAACAAGGTGGACACATGGGCTTGATTGCTTTAGGTCGGGACTAGTTTGTTGGATAGTCCATGGGATCCCAAAATCAAAGCAACTGGGGTGTCGCTTCATCTTTACAACTTCAGTTTTCATTCGTGGAATGTTAGGTTTCTGAAGCTTCTAGAGCTCACACTTGTAGTTCGGGGAAATATATTTCTTCATGTAGGTTTCAATACTCACTCTCATACTTGGGGTATTCAATCGGCATCTAGTTGGGCTTTCCTTGTGCTCTGGTTCTTTCTCGTAGATTCTCTTAGCTTCTAATGATGGAAGGGTGCTATCCTAGGCCTTATTACGCCCTCCTCGTGGGTTGATTGCCGGATAAAGCTGAAGTTCAAGGGTATTAGTTGTTTTCCACCTAGGGCAAGGGTGTTTTTAACAATGAGTTTGGGGGTGGAGGAAGGCTTTTAACCTATTCTAGTCGTGGGAGTGGAAAATCACGGGCTCCCCCTATGTCACTGTGTATGTTTACTTGTTGTTGGTCTATATCCTTCAGGAGCTGTGATTTCATGGATTCATATGATTTGTTTATTGCAGGTATTGTTGATCCTGTTGACAGGGCGGGACCCACCAACTTCCCTAGTAAGAAGTCCCAATTAGACCTAAGACTGTTTGGTGTAGGAGTCTCAGTAGTGGGTCGTACGGGAATGCATTCACTGTGATTTCGCACAAAGGCAGGTAAGATAACTCTATTGGTAGCAAGGGTGTGACATATGAAGTAAGCCAAGGAAGGTGCATGAGAGGTTCTAACACACGGGGGTTGAGATGAGTGCACCCCTTGAAAAGCTGTGATAGCACGGAGTTAAGAAGGGAACACATGAGCAAAGATGCATCACAACATGGAAGGCAAGTTAGCTAGCAATCCAGACTGATGGTTAAACCAACAACACATTTCAGAAATATTCATACATACATACACAGATAGTTATACATGCATGCGTAAAGAAAACAAATACATATATCATTTAGAATAAATATATAGCTAAAATACAATACAACATATGAATGAAATGTGTTGGCTCTTGTTATATTAAGAAGTGTAAGTTCCAGTCATACAATACATCCATGTCCAACCAGTAGTTCTGACAGCAAAACGTTACAACCACAACTTCCTGCTCCTCCAAAGAGATGTACTAACTCCGTGCAGTGGAGAAGCCAAGGTTCGTTACAATACTATCCAATATTTCTCTAAGATAGTCCTATCGGAAGCTTGGCTGACCAAAATCTTGTACAATGAGTTATGAGGGACTATTTATAACAAAGGGTGGGGTGACCCTTGACATTCCCCTTTGTGACAGTTCACCTACCCTCATGACTCTTCATCTATTCTATGATTGTTACATCCAACTATTGGCACTTGACTTACACTTGAAAACACGTTACATTACAATGCACATGTACGCATGTGAGACAATGGCTTGAGCAAGCCATGCTAGACATCTATGACTCAAACAACTGTTGGAAGACCAACTCCTTGACATCTTCATTGTGGTTAACCATAGCATACTGATGCCAAGATTGGTAGTCTGTGATGGTGTCCATGTGCTCTAAGGCGACATATTTCTGGAACCTGACCCTTGCCTCCATAGCATCTGGGTACACTACTCAGGTTCCTCTGTCCAACTCGTCTGAAAGCATGTGCATCATTGTCTTCAATGTGGCCAGACCAATGACATACTTGTGCACGGTGTTTGCACTCATGGGCAAGTTTGGGCTAGTGGCAATGCACATCAACTCATTGAAGTACGAGTCATGCTCTAGTTGGACCTGTGCCTTTATATTTGCCTAAGTGAGAGCCCCAATAAATGAGATCTCATGTGTGCACACCACAACATCCATACTCTTGAATACACGTGCATGGGAAGCTTGTATACTAGTGATGAGCTGTGGGAGATCTTTATATCTCCGGATCTGACTCCAGATATGTGCCTTTATCTCAACTGCTCTGGGCTTCATCATCTTAGGAAAGTGAAGCAGGGCGCCCTTGTATCTCATCGTCCATGTTTGCATGTAATCAACAACAATATGCATGTTTGCCAAGATTCGTGATCTCCTAGCACATCACTACTGCCATTCATTGAGATGGACGACTGCCTTATGCGTGATAACAAACTTGGAGTACAACGCCCACATAACTATGTCAAGGGACAATACTTCATCTAGTATTTCCTTCATCAATTCCTCTCGAGCGGATGCTATAACCAACTCTCCTTATCCATTCGCTCATTCTCAGCTATCAAAAAGTGAACACTTGAGCTAGTGACTTCGGCATATCCTCTAGTGGCATCAACCAAGGTTGTTGGATGTTTGTGTACGTCATACATGATCACTCATTCCTCATATTACACAGGAGATGTATGATCTTTTGGAGTTGATACTCTGCAATATTGCATACATCTATGTTGAGACTCGTCGAAAGAGATGTTGTGCATCCCTCCTTCGGATGATCTCCAAGGATCTCAGTGTCTCCTTGGTCACTTGGGACTTGCTCATCTTTTGGATGTGGTGAAGCTAGTGGGTTGACCTCTTAGTGGTAAGGAATGGGGTCGATGTCCTGCTCTAGCTCCTACTGCTCCATGTCTATATCCTTCTGTTAAAGCACTCGCTCTATCTCTTGAGTGAAGTCCTGCTCTTGCGATGGTTCACCCTGTTCACCTGATGCTAGTTGTTTTGATGAGTCCACTACCTATACAAGCATTGTTTCATCCATCTACACATGTTGCGCCCCCTATTATACCTGTTTCTGGTGTGCTTCCCTCTCCTGCTTGCGCATCTCTTGTTCCTTCCAAAATTTCTCCTTCAACTCATGCAACTCCTTCTATGTTTCTTCCATCCTTCGTTTCTCCCTCTGCCTTTGCGCGATTCGCTTATCGGGTTGTTGTCTCCTTTCCTCTATAGCCATAACTGCTTTCTCCATAAGTGGATCTGCTCGAAACTTGCAACTTTGCTCTTCCTCCATGCGATTGAAAATCTTCCTCTTGCTGTTGTCACACACTGTTATGTTTTCATCTACTAATGCTGCTGCCTTTGGTGCTATCTGGGCCGCTGCTTCAGGTTGCTTCGATAACCAGTCCAAAGTGAAGCCGACTAGTTCATTGAGTCTAGAAGAGTTGTAACAATATCTCCATGGGTCCTCCTCTACCCAATGACATGCCCCTTGGATCCAGTTGAACGGTACTCTCGTACAGTGATATTTCACAAGGCATGCAGGTCATATGGATTGTAACTTCAGAGGTTGAATGGATAATTCTTCATCTGTTCTCCTTCGACATCCACATGCTTGAAAATTTGGATCTCGTATAACCCAATGCATAGTGGAAGAGTGAGCCAAGGTGCCTTCTTCTTCCGGTGCAGCCTAGTTGTCAATCATGTTGAGATGTGATATGCTACTTCCTACATGACAAGTGTGTCCAAGGCAAACTTCGGTAGAACATGTGGGGCCTTCTCCGCACTGTACATTTGTATGAAGGTGACGGACGATGAGGCATACCAATCAGCTATGTCTATCAGTGCCTCCATTATTGCCTTCGACATGCAGGGTAGATCTTGTTCGAATATCATCTTGTAAACTGGGGTAACAAAATGATCGGACAACCTTGTGATAACTCCTTTGAAGCTACATTCGAACAACAACTTACAATACGTGTTCACATCAATCTCCGTCGGTGACTATGCCCAGTTCAAGCCTGGGAAATCCTGTCAGAGACAGATTTCATCCAAGATGTAGGGGGACATGTATATTTCCACTTGCATATCTTCAGGTGAATGTTGATCCCTTGTTACCTGTTCCTTCAGCTAATGAGCCAACATGCCAAACCAGTTACATGGTTTTCCTTCTCTCGCCAGTTGGTCCAGTGTGATCACCCAACTCTATGGGAAGGTCTCCATGCTTTCTTGGCCATACAGTCGACATTCAAAGATGACCAGGTATTGATACGCCTTCCGCAGTATCTTTGTCTTGTAGATCTGGTTGGGTGTCATCCTGAATCTAGCCGGCTCTACCCAATTCTTCAGAATGTCTTTCGAGTTGGCATTATTGTTGGGTAAGCTGAAACGAGTCTTCATGATAGTCACGAGCGTCGACATATGATACATCTCATCATAATTCTCTACCGTGAAGGTTGCAATCTACGTCACACTAACACTCCTCAAGTTCATCATCTCGGGATTAGTGTGTGAGACATCCCAGTGCATCATTTCTGTGCATGGGAACACGAGATATCTACATGCAATCTGGTACAAGCCAAACTTGTGGATGTTCACATATACCTAGCATTCTTCGAGGTCCTCCCCAAAAGTTCTTACAAATGCATTATTAACCTCTTTCCATTTTAGTTTTATTTCCTTGTCTAGAATCAACTTGTTATCTTCATAGATCGCTAGACTTGAGGACACTCACTCAACCACTGCTTCAATTGCACTTCCGTCGGTGTCCTTTGATCATGCTCTCTTGGAGTCCATTGAACATGTACTGCTAAGAGGAAGATGAACACCTAAAATATATAGAGACAAATTGACATGCATGGCAAGAAAATTGTTAGCGAAAACCAAAGAACACTAAGGAATGACATAACACACACCTGGGGATTGATAGGTAAGGATTACATAATTTCTTTTGGGAGGTCGGGAGACTGGCTGCCAGGCTTGTGAAAAAAGCAGTATGGGTTGTTTAGGGAGGCTGACTGGCTGTTAGATTTGTGTAATGCGCAATCCAGGCTGAATGTTGACTACTGGAATTGTACAATCTGCAATTCCAGCTGGCAATGACTGCAAGCTTAGTGATTACATTGCGCAATTTTCTGGGCCAACAGTCGCTATCCCTCAGAAATGTGCAATGGAATCCCAGAGGATAGTAACTAGGTAAAAATGCGCATTTATGGAGAGGAAGACAGAGCCTTCCTTCTCTGGATTGCGCAATGCTATCTTAGTGAGGCAGAGTCCGAGGCAAGGCTTCCCAGACTCGCCAACGGGCAACTGAAAGCAAATGTGAAAGTGATTGCATAGCAATACTAAACGTAAGGAGAAGTGATTGATCATGCATGAAAACAATGGATGAAATATTCAAAAAGTAGAATAACATGCATGTGGGTGAAGCGAGTCACTAAATCGGTGACCGTTCATGCAAAACAATTTCATGCATGCGACAAAAGTGAGATAGCAACAAAAACTGAAATAGTGCTAGTACAAGCTAGTATGCATGTAAACAACAGCAAGCGTTCAAAGAAAGCAAGAAAAAAACACTCCCACAAGAAAAAACACAAAATGCGACAGAAACGTTGAAAAAGACAAGTTGAGACCACTTACCCATGAATAGTTGAGTCGGATGTGTCGAAGAGTCATGGATGTGCTATGGGATGTCAGAGCTATAAGATCAATGTGAAAGAATGAGATTTGATGTGTCGAATGAATAATTTTGAAGCTAATGACACAGATTCCACAAATCTAGGAAAAAGTGACACTTGGAGGAATGATTCTGAAAAGATCTTTGCATGTAACCTCCAACTGCTAAAAATAGCTCCCTAAATCAAGGGATGATTTTTTACATGTTTCATTTTTCTATTCTGGGAAAAAGCAAGCCATGCATGCAAGTCAAGTTTCCTTGGTCCCAGGTGGAACTGGTCAACCCAAATGAACATGCAAGAGATTGCTCAACTACTAGGAGAAACTGCGCATTTCTGGAAAGGATTGGGTTGGCTGCCCATGAGAGTTGCACAATTTCTGGGCAGAGTGGCTCGTTGTTGCCTAGGATTGCACAGTTCCTGGGTTGAATAGCTCTATTGGGAGGAATTGAACAATTTTTTGGATGAAGCCTGACTCGCAAATTTGCGCAATTCTGGAGCCCAATAGGCTACCAGACATATTTGCATAATTTCTGGAGGGAAGGCTGGTTTCCCTCTAGAATTGTGCAATTTCTTAAGGGAGTTGCTCAGCTTGCAGCTAGACCAAGTCCGTAGGAACAACTTGTGAGGGGAGTGCAACAAGCTCTAATGGACATGTTGTCTTTCTGCAAGAAAAGTTACTGAAGCTTATGTACTTGACGAAGCGAGACATGGTGTTGTGAAAGGTTGGTATGGAGGCTCCAAAACAAAAATAAGGAAAAAAATTGGAGGGTGGTTGTAGCCGTTACAACACTTTGCGACACATTGGTAGAACTCCAGCTCTCTGAATGGACCTTATTCGTGAAAAGAAAGTCTAACACCTCTAAAAGTATTGTTTAGTTCTCAGCTCATCTTGGCTTCTACACTAGCTCAATTGTAAGATGTAGCATCTGCCAAGCTCTCAGTCAATTTACACACATTCCAAGCCAAGGCAACATAGTTGTTTTGATTGGGGTTGAGCGGTATATTGGTGCAAAAGCAGTATAGTCGTCAGAGTCTTAGTTTCATCTCTAGTGTTTCTCCGCCGCCAGCAGGCCTGGACAGTACCCCAGAAGAGTCACATAGGAACACAAGCATGGCTCCACTGCTAGTGAGCCTGGTCAGTAACCCGGCAGAGTTACTTGCATCACCTCTCTGCACAGGGAGCCTTTCTCTTATTTCGCCTTATTCATTCTTCATTTTTGAAATTTTTCACTTTTCACTTTTTTTGTCATTTTTCATTTTTCATATCTATGCATAACACTTATTCATTTCATAGGCGGAAGAGGGATCCCAACTTATTGAGAGGAGAAGAGGTTGTTCCTTCAGAGAAGTAGTTTATTATATACCTCTGAAGTGCTTGTTAAGGTTTTCCCCCTTACCTTACTCTAATCAACTGAGCTGACAAGGGTTAACCCAAAAACAACTAACTAGAGTAGGTGACGCTAGTTAGCACACAAGCATTATGTTTTCACCAAGGTTCACTTCGAACAGTACATATTTTCCTTCGACGTATCATGGACTAAAAGTAACAATTCCTTCATATAGAGGGACGATGGCAAATAACCAAGTAGTGATAGATGCACAATACATCTTGTACTTTACCTAGCTTGTTTCAAGATCCATACATGATTTCATGCGAAACTATCCTACAAACAAAACAAGAAAGTAACAACAAAGCAAAGAAGAAGCAGAAACAAATGTGGAAGCAAAGTAAGAAAACAAGCAAGCAAACAAACAAACAAGCGAAACAAGAAAACAAGCATTGAAGCAAACAAACTAAAAGAAAACACTACTCCTACTCCTAAGCTAATGGTGCATGGGCCTGATCATGTGAAGTGATATTTCCAATGCAGCCATCGGTGCATTGGTTGACCCATGTTCATGAAGGCTTGGTCCATGAGCAACCCAGTTGTGCGGACCAGCAATCAAGAAAGATATAATAATGAAGACAAACAAATTTCATGTTTCAAAGTGCCCATAGGACATAAGTGACTACAAGTGCATGACAAGCAGTCTGTGGACTTATCATGGTGTTGTGCGACACTGCGTGCATCTTTGAAGCATATGCACACTCTTGACTGTGACATGTAGGAAAACGAAACAAACAAAAACAACTTGTGTCATGCATGTGTTCTTGCAATGTAAGATTCCTCCAATGCATGGGCGATGGGATCGTGTAGTTTGAGTGGAGGAAGCATGATCTGTGTGTGAGAGTGATCTTCAATGCATACATATGAGTGATGAGGAACCTTGGGTGATTGAACAATTTCCTGATCAGAAGTGAAACTAACCCTAAGAGAGCAAGGGCCTGACATAAGCATCAGCTCGGGCTGAAGTGCCTCGATAGTCTTGGGTGTTTTGACTTCATCGTCAGATAGATCATCATAAAATGGTGTCGTAAAAAAATAAAATGTGATAGAATCATGATTGTGATCGAATTTGGGAGTAAATGGATCACTACGGCCATGATCATAAAAATCAATGATTTCATCGACATTCTCATGATATGATGAATCAAATAGTGGGGTAGATGAGAAGTCAACAAATTCACCCTCTGTGTTTTTGGAAAAGGCAGATGGAAGATCAAGTGGATTTTCAATGAATAACTCATCCTCTCCTTTGTCGGATGATGGGCTAACATCCGGTGTGTTCTGCAAGTGATCAAGAATGGGTGCATCCGTAGATGAAGATACACATGTGAAATCATGGATGGCAGGCTCACCAAAGATGTCAGGGAAGAACGAAGGAGGCTCGGAAGCAAGTCATGCTTTGTCGAGTGTTGATTCTCAAGCTCCCAGTCGTATTCTTCATGAATGATAGTGCATGTTGGTTGTGCAGCACCAACTCCATCAATGGCTTGTTCCTCATTCACAACAAGTGTAGAGTCTGGAATGGAATAACACAAGACAATATCATCAGGAGGATTAGCCGAGTTTGAAGATGAAGGTTGTGGAAAAAAATTCATATGACAACTCGATGGAATCCCAACCAAATCTTTGTGAAAATTAAGCGAAATAATGTTGGGAGGATGTGACAGTTGACTAGATGTGTGAGCATAATCTCCTACATCACTCTGCAGTGGCAGAGCTATTAGATGAGAGGACAGCGGACAACCACTTGTGACAGTGTCTGTATCTGCCTATGATTGTGCAACTCCATCACTGAAGAATACTGAGCGAGGCTTGATTTCATACTTCTTCTTGGGACGAGCAGATTTCTTAACGCAATACTTGAATCAGTCCCAAAGATAGAAAAATTTTATCTGGCTCTTTGGAGCTTGAAACTACAAATCATAGAAGCACTGCCAAAAATCCATAAGCGAATCATGCGAAGCCTTCTGTTGTTGTAACAGTGTTTCGTCAAGATGTTCTAGATCAAAATGATAGAAAGTGTCTTCAATGAGATCACATAAGTGCTCAAGTGAGTGCATGCTGTCAGTTGGTAGGTTTCACAACCATTGATGTGGAGATTCGCGAAGTGTGTATGCAAGCAGCAAGATGGCATGTTCATTAGAACATACATCTTCATCATGAAGCATGGAAATAAAGTCATGTAAGAACTCAGGCTAGGCCACTTTTCCTTCACCATAATATGTGTATGTGGAGAAGAGATCGAAAAACTTCCTCGTGATGGTAGCAGATTCTTCATTCGAAAAACATCATGGGGGGAGAAGAGTGCAAGAATCCATGATAGATATGTAAAGGTTCAAAACATGATGAGAGGACACAACTTGTCATCTGACCCTCCTTCTAGCATCAAAAATGTTGACGGTGCTGGACCCGTCAACATGTCAGGGGATATCCCTGGTAAGAAGTCCCAATTAGTGCTCAGACCATTTGGTGTAGGAGTCCTAGCAGTGGGTCGTATGGTAATGCCTTGACCACGATTTTGCCCAGAGGCAAGTAAGCTAAATTTGTTGGCAGCAAGGGTGTGACATATGTAGTGAGCCAAGGAAGTTGCCTGAGAGGTTTTAACACACGAGCGTTGAGATGAGTGCGCCCCTTGGAAACCTACGATAGCACGTAGTTAAGAAGGGAACACACAAGCAAAGATGCATCACAACATGGAAGGAAAGTTAGTTAACAATCTAGAGTGATGGCTAAACCAAAACACATTTCAGATAGATTCATACATACATACATAGACAACTATACATGCATGTGTAAGCAAACAAATACATATATCATTTAGACTAAACAAATAGCTGAAATACAATACAACATGTACATGAAATGTGTTGACTCTTGTTATATTAAGAAGTGTAAGTTCCATTCATACAATACATCCATGTCCAACCACTAGTTCTGAGAGGGAAATGTTACAACCACAACCACCTACTCTTCCAAAGAGATGTATTAGCTCTACACAATGGAGAAGCCAAGGCTCATTATAATATTGTTCAAGTTTTCTCTAAGATAGTCCTATCGGAAGCTTGGCTGACCAAAATCTTGTACAATGAGTTATGAGGGACTATTTATAACAAAGGGTGGGGTGACCCTTGACATTCCCCTTTCTGACAGTTCACCTACCCTCATGACTCTTCATCTACTCTATGACTGTTACATCCAACTATCGACACTTGACTTACACTTGACAAGACATTACATTAAAATGCACATGTACCCATGTGAGATAAAATGAGTTGACCAAGCCATACTAGACATCACTATGACTCATACAATTGTTGGAAGACCAACTCTTCGAAGTTGTTAGAAGACCAACTCTTTGACATCTTCAGTGTAGTTGACAGTAGCATATTGATGCCAAGATCGGTAGTCTATAATGGTGTCCTTGTCCTCCAAGGTGACATCTTTCTGGAACCTGACTCTTGCCTCCATAACATCCAGGTACACTGCTCAGGCTCCTCTGTCCAACTCATCTAAAATAATGTGCATCATTGTCTTCAATGCAGTCGTACTAGCAACATACTTGTGCATGGCGTTTGCACTAATGGGCAAGTCTGGGTTGGTGGCAATGCGCATCAACTCGTCAAAGTATGAGTCAAGCTCTAATCGGACCTGTGCCATTGTCTTCGCCTGGGTGAGAGTCCCAATACATGGGATCGCATGTGCACACACCAAAACATCAATACTCTTGAATACACGTGGATGGGAAGCTTGTATACTAGTGATGAGTTGCGGGAGCTCTTCATAGTTCCACATTTGACTCCAGATACGAACATTCAGCTCAACCTCTATGCACTTCGTCATATTAGGCAAGTGAAGTGGGGCTCCCTTGTATCTCATCATCCATGTTTTCATGTAATCAACAACAGCATGCACGTTCACCAAGATTCGTGCTCTCCTAGCACATCATTGTTGCCATCAGTTGAGATGGACAACTACCTTATGCATGGTACCAAACTTGGAATACAATTCCAGCATAACTGTGTCAAGGGACAATACTTTATCTAGTATTACCTTCTTCAATTCCGCTCAGACGAATATTGTAACCAACTCTCCTCCTTGCTTGGTCATCTATAGCTCCTTAGCCATTCACTCATTCTCAGCTATCAGAAAGCAAACACTTGAGCTAATGGCTTTGGCATATGCTCTAGTGGCATTGGCCAAGGTTGCTGAATGTTTGTGCATGTCAGACACAATCACTCGTTCTTCATACTACATGGGAGATGTATGATCTTCTAGAGTTGACACTCTACGAGATTGCACAACTCTATGTTGAGACTCGTCGAAAGAGATGTTGTGCATCCCTCCTTCCGACTGATCTCCAATGATCTTAGTGTCTCCTTGGTCAGTTGGGACTTGCTCATCTTTAGGATGTGGTGAAGCTGGTGAGTCAACCTCTTGGTGGTGAGGCATCGGGTTGATGTCCTGCTCTAGCTCCTGGTGCTCCATGTCCATATCCATTCATTCAAGCGATTGCTCTATCTCCTGAGCGAAGTCCTAATCCTACAATGGTTCACCCTATTTACCTAATGCCAGATGTTCTGATGAGTTCACTACCTGTATAGGTGTTGTTTCATCCATATACACATGTTGTGCCCCCCGCTATACCTGTTGTTGTTGCCCTTCCCTCTCTTGTTTGTGCAACTCTTGTTCCTTCCGAGGTTGCTCCTTCAACTCATGCAACTCCTTCTCTGTTTCTTCCATCCTTCATTTCTCCCTCTGCCTTTGCATGATTCATTTTTCATGCTATTGCCTCTTTGCCTCTATAGCCATAGCTGATTTCTCCACAAGTGGATATGCTCGAAAATTGTAGCTTTGCTCTTCCTCCATGTGATCAACAATCTTCCTCTTGCCCTTGTCATGCACTAGTATGTTTTCCTCTACTGTTGTTGCTACCTCTGGTTCTCTCCGAGATGTTTCATCGATAACTATTCCATAGCAAAGTCGACCAGTTCATTAAGTCTAGAGGAGTTGTAACAATATCTCCATCGGTCCTCCTTTGCCCAATGACATGCCCCGTGGATCCAGTTGAATTGTACTCTCGTGCAGTGATCTTTCACAAGGAAATAAGGGTCATACAGATTGTAACTTTGAAGGTCGAATGCATACTTCTTCATCTACTCTACTTCGTCATCCACATGCTTGAAACTCCAGATCTCGTATAACCCAATGCACAGCTGAAGAGCGGGCCAAGGTGCCTTCTTCTACTACTACAGCCTAGCTGTCAATCCTATCGAGATGTGATATGATACTTCCTTCATGACGAGTATGTCTAGGGAAAAATTCAGTAGAACATGCGAAGGCTTCTCTGCAATGTACAAATGTATGAAGGTGTCGGACGGTGAGGCATTTGAATCAACTATGTCTATCAGTGCCTCCATTGTTGCCTTCAACATGTAGGCTAGATCTTGTTCGAATATTATATTGTAAACTGGGGTAACAAAATGATCGAAACAGCCATGTGATAACTCCTCTGAAGCTGCATTCAAACAACAACTTACAATACATGTTCACAGCAATCTCCACTAGTGACCATGCCCACTTCAAGCCCGGAACTTCTATCAGGTATAGATTTCATCCAAGATGTAGGCGGACATGTATATTTCCTCTTGCATACCTTTTAGCGACTGTCAAGCCCTTGTTAACTATTCCTTCAGCTGATGAGCCAACATGTCGGACTGGTTACATGGTTTTCCTTCTCTGGCTAGTTGGTCCAATGCGATAACCGACTTTCTAGGAAGGTTTCTGTGCTTTCTTGGCCATACAGTCTACATGAAAATATGACTAGGTATTGATACGACTTCTATAGTATCTTCGTCTGGTAGATTTAGTTGGGTGTCATCCTGAATCTAGCTAGCTCCTTTACCCAGTTCTTCAGAATGTCTCTGGAGTTGGCATTGTTGTTGGGTAAGCTGAAAGGAGTCTCCATGATAGTCACGGGCTCCGACATCTAATACATCTCATCATAATCCTCTTCACTAAAGGTTGCAATCTTCATCCCTCTGACACTGCTCAAGGTCATCTTTTCGGGATCAGTGTGTGAGACGATCCAGTGTATCACGTCCGCGCATGGGAAGATGAGGTATCTGCATGCAATCTGGTACAAGTCGGACTTGTGGATGTTCACATATACTTAGAGGTCTTTGAGGTCTTCCACAAAAGTGCCTAAAAATGCATCAATGACCTCTTACCATTTTAGCTTGACGTCCTTGTCTAGAATCAGCTTGGTCTCTTCATAGATCGGTAGACTTGAGGACACTCACTCAATCGTACTCTAGTTGCATTTCCATCGGTGTCCTTTGATCTAGATCCCTTGAAGGCCATTGATCCTATACTGGTAAGAGGTGAATGAAGACCTAAAAGATCTAGAGACAAAGTGACATTCACAGAAAGAAATATGTCATCAAAAACCAAAGCAAACTAAGGAATTACATAACACATACATGGGGATTGATAGGCAAGGATTGCACAATTTCTTCTGGGAGGCTAGGAGACTAGCTACCAGACTTGTGCAAAAAGTAGTCTAGGCTATCATGGGAGGTTGATTCGCTACTGGATATGTGCAATGCGTAATCCTAGCTGACTGTTGGAATTGCGCAATGCACAATTCTAGCTGGCAATGACTGCAGGCTTCGTGACTGCATTGCACAATTTTCTAGTCTAGTAGTCACTCTCCCTCAAAAATGTGCAAAGAAATCCTGGAGGATAGTTATTTGGTAGAAATGTGCATTTACGGAGAGGAAGACAATGCATTCCTTCTCTGTATTTTGTAATGTTTTCTTGGTGAGGTAGAGTCCGGGCCAAGGCTACCTAGACTCGTTGAGGGGCAACTGAAAGAAAATGTGAAAGCAATTGCATGGCGATACTAAATGCAAGGAGAAGTGATTGATCATGCATGAAAACATTGGATGCAATATTCAGAAAGTAGAACAACATGCACATGGGTGAAGCGAGTCTCTGAATCGACGACCATTCGTGCAAAATAGTTTCATGCATGCGACAACAGTGAGATAGTAAGGCAAACTGAAATGATGCTAGTACAAGCTAGTATGTATGTAAACGACAACAATTGTTCAAATAAATCAAGCAAAAAACACTCACACAAGCAAAAACACAAAATGCGACAAAAATGTTGAAAAAGACAAGTTGAGACCACTTGCTCGTGAATAGTTGAGCCAAATGTGTCGAAGAGTCATGGATGTGCTGTGGGATGTTAGAGATATAAGATCGATGTGAAAGAATGAGATTTTATGCATCGAATAAATAATTTTGAAGCTCATGACGCGCATGCCACAAATCTAGGAAAAAGTGACACTTGGAGGAAACATTCTAAAATGATCTTTGCATGTAACCTCCAGCTGCTAAAAATAGCTCCCTAAATCAAGGGATGCTTTTTTGCATGTTTCCTTTTGCTATTATGGGAAAAAGCAAGCCATGAATGCAAGTCAATTTTCTTTGTTCTCGGGTGGAATTGATCAATCCAACTGCACATGCAAGAGGCTGCTCAACTGCTGGGAGAAAATACAAATTTCTGGAAAGGAATTCGGTTGGCTACCCATGATATTTGTGTAATTCTTGGGTTGAGCAGCCCTACTGGGAGGAATTGTACAATTTTCTAGATGAAGCCTGACTGGCAGATTTGCGTAATTCTAGAGACCAGCAGGCTACCAAAAAAAATTGCACAATTTTTGCAAGGAAGGCTAGTTACCCTCCAACATTGTGTAATTTCTTAAGGACGTTGCTTGGCCTGGAGCTGGACCAAGTCTTGAGGAACAACCTGTAAGGGGAGTGCAACAAGATTTGATGGACAGGCTGTCTTTCTATTGCACAAAAAATTGTCACCTTGACATTCTACAATCTGTGTGAGTCCATTACCGCTCATACTTTCCTCCTTTGCAAGTCTTAAGCCTCAGTTCCTCATATCAAGCCTTGAAAATAAGAGAAAGTCCTCAAAAGTCTCTAAAACTCTGGTTCCGCACTTTCTCTTAGCATTACCTGCGGTCCTGCACCTAATGGTCATGTCCCCTGTGCACCTGACCACTCTGTCTCTGTGTTATGGGTGAGGACCCCTGTAAAAGTTAAAAAGGCGCAAGTATATTCTTAAAAACTCACTTTGAGTCATTTCTAGAAGCTTCTGGTAGGAATCTTGAGGTGGCAAGTTCACTCCCTTAAGGTTCATGCATTCCATACCTTAAAGAGCTAACCCCTTGATGTGAGGAGCTTATCCCTTTGAAGGAGGACTCTATCCCTTCATAGGTGGACCTATAACCTCCTTCCTCTGCACTATAAAATGAGCATTGGGCTGGTTACTTGGGAGGTTGAAAGCTAAATATTTTGAGGTGAAATGCTACTAGAACTTAGTCTTCCTAATTGAGATTTTATGAGGAGAGACTACATACATCTTTGATCTCATTTGGAAGAGTGTAAGGCTTGTCAAAGTAAAGGAGATTCCTGTTTTGGACCCTGGGAAGAGCATGTTCAACATCAAGGCTGAAAAGGTTGTAAGTTTCTTCTACTTCAAAGTTAATACAAATAAGTTTGTTTTTCTCAATAAGCTGTGTTTTATGGTTTATTTTATGGATTCCTTGATCACCATAATGAACATGATTTATGATAT
>APFE031218721.1:18854-40575 GCA_000404065.3 Pinus taeda
TGATACTAGGGAAATCAGCCTTGTCTGCAAGATCGATTTATCCGGCCAACAAATTGGCGACTCCGCTAGGGAATGAATTTTGTTTCTGGTTTTCCTTTGTCTCAATTCCTTATGCCATTTAACCATTGAAAACTTACAAACATTTGAGTATTAAATTAAACAATCAAATACAAAGCCAAAGTCCCTTTGGAATCTGCCACAGCTAGAAGAAAACTTGACCTAGATTGATCTGTTTGTAATAAAGCTAAGAAATTCACTCTACATATTAACCTAATTCGAAAGGACCCTTCCATGCCATATGAATATATAAAAATTCATATGTTTTATACATAAGATGTTTTATTTTACTCATAGATAACGAAAGTGTGTAATTAGGCAGTGAACGCCTTGCGCTTGGAATGGCAAACAGGGGAACTTGTCTTGCAATCGTGGCTGCCCATGCTTCCGTCATATCCATCTGCGCCAGATCTCCCTCAAATTTCCATTCAAAGTTGTGCAGTAGCTGAACCAATGTGAGCTCAATCATGGGAATGGCCATGGGAGCCCCCGGGCATCCTCTCCTCCCTACCCCAAACGGAAGCATTATAAAATATCTTGTTCCTATTAAGTCAATATGCTCCTCCTGCATAAATCTCTCTGGCTTGAATTCCAAGACATCATCTGCACCCCAAACATTGGGATCCCTTCCTATGGCCCACAAATTAGCCATTAGCATGCTTTTCTTGGGTATATAGTATCCGTCGACTGTGACTTCTTCAACAGATTCATGGGGAGTCGCTATCGGTCCCGGTGGGTACAATTGTAGCGTCTCTTTCAACACACATCGGAGGTATTTCATGGTGACCAGATCTGACTCTTTTACTGTACCATTGTCACCGACTGCCGAGTCAATTTCTTGCTGCAAAGTCTTCATCACATGAGGATGTCTGAGCAGCTCACTCATTGCCCATTCTAACGTAATTGTCGAGGTATCCGTTCCGCCACCAAACATGTCCTGAAAGTAAAGCAACACAACGTTATTCATAGTAAAAATGAAATTACAAATACCAATGGATTGTAGTTTCAGAATTAGAGTGATGGCAAAGGAGGCATACAAGCACAATAGCCTTGATATTTTTGCGTGTGATCTTAATATTCTTGGTATCATCGTTGCTAGCTGGCTGCTGCTGCATCTCGAGCAGCACGTCCACGAAGTCTTTACCAATTTCATGGCCCTTGGAGAGATTAGGATAGTGATGAAGATGGTCCTCAATTATTTTGTCACCGATTTCATCGAATATTTGGTTGGCCTTCTTCATACGCCCCTTGATACCTTGCAAGTCAAGCCAATCAAGAAAAGGTATGAAATCTCCAATGTTGAAAGATCCCAAGATAGCTGATAGTTCAAATAAGAGGTCCTTGAAGCCTTTGCTGCTGCCACCCAAATCATAATCCGAAATTTTCCTACTCGCAAGTATTCTCCAAACAGTGTTGGACGAGAATGCAGAGATGGCCTTGCTAACATTGATAGCGACTGTTCCTCTGTCGCTTTCCTCCCATATGGAGCGTATAATCAGACATGCCTCTTCCTCTCGCACATGTCTGAACGACTCCATCCTTTTGGCGATCAGCAATTATGTGACGCATAATTTTCTCATTTTCCTCCAGTATTCTCCATACTGGGCTGTCAACAAATCTTTGTTATTGTAGAACAAGTATTTGGCGGTCGCAGTTGGAGGTTAGCTGACAAATATGGAATCATGAGTTTTGAGAAAGTGTTTTGCCATCTCAGAAGAAGAAATGACAACAGTGAGGACAAAGCCCAAGTGCAGAAACATAATGAGATAAAAATTAGACTTGAATTGAAAAGGAAGGAGTTACAGCTCACAGGTGAGTACTTCACCTGGAGACTGCACTCAAACAAAGAGAACTCTCTCCGTTCACTCTACTCTTCATGAATGAAAGATTACATCATTAAGTACAACAGGAAGTTGCAACCAAACTCCTAAACTCTAGGAACAAATCCTAAACTAAGGAGATACGTTACAACTTGTGTGACCATTTCTCCATTAATACAAAATAATATTAATTATTTTCAACTCCCCCCCTTAATGGAGAAAGGATTATCCTGAACTCCTAACATCCCTATAAACAATTCAAACTTGACACGCCCAAGAGGCTTAGTAAAAATATCAGCCATGTTATCACAAGTTTTACAATATTCAACACATATTTCCTTTGACTGTAGTGTCTCTCGAACAAAATGAAATTGAGTATCGATGTGCTTGGTATTTTTATGAAATACTGGATTGTATGCAATCTTGATGGTACTCTGGTTGTCATTTTTGATAATAGTTGATTCTTTATGCTCTTCTCCTGCATCGTTGAGAAGTCTTCTCAACTAGATAGCTTCACATGTGGCTGCACACAATGGTTGGTACTCAGCTTCACATGAAGATAGAGCTACAGTGCTCTGCTTTTTTTTGCTCCATGCTATGACCCCGGATCCAATGTTGAATGTGTAACCTGTGATAGATCTTCGATCATCCAAGTTACCTGCCCAATCGGAATCTGAAAAGCCTGCTAGAATAACATTAGAAGTGTCAGTGTACAAAATTCCATAATTACTAGTACCACTAAGATACCTCAACACACTTTTTGTTGTGATCCAGTGACTTTCGAGTGGTTTTGACATGAACTGGCTCAACACACTAACTGAATATGCCAAATCTAGTCTAGTTGTGGTCAGATATATCAAACTGCCAACTAGCTGTGTGTACATAGTGGCATCCACCTCTTTAGTACCATCGTCACTGCTCAACTTTAAATTATGTTGTAATGGTGTTGTTGTTGATCTGCACTGCTCCATTCTAAACCTTTCCAGCAAGTTTCTGGCATACTTCCCTTGAGTAAGAAAAGTTTTTCCATAATCTTTCCATACCTCCAATCCCAAGCAATAATGAAGGTTTCTGAGATCTTTCATCTCAAACACTTGTGACATTTGCTGTTTGATTTCTTTGATCAGATTGTTAGCATTCCCTGTTATGATCATATCATTTACATACAAAGAAATCAAAATAATTTGCCTCTGTTTATTAAACTTGGTATACATATTTGGATCATTCAAGCTCCTATGAAGTCCATGTTGTACAAAAAATGAATCGATTTTATCATACCATGACCTGGGTGCCTGTTTTAAACCATAAAGTGCCCTTTTCAATTTACACACAAGATGTTCCTGTCCCTTTTTCACAAAACCTTCAGGCTGTACTAAATAAATTTCTTCTTTCAAGTCACCATTCAGAAATGCAGATTTAACATCTAGCTGGTGTAGCTGCCATTTATGTTTTGTTGCTAAGGAAATTAGCATTCTAATGGTGTTTAATTTGGCTACAGGAGCAAAGGTGTCATCGAAATCTATTCCCTTTTGTTGTGAGTAACCCTTTGCTGCCAGTCTAGCTTTAAGTTTCTCTATACTCCCATCTGCATTTATTTTTGGTTTATACAGCCATTTACATCCTATGGGGGTTTTACCTTCAGGAAGTTCAACCAAATCCCAAGTATGGTTTCTATTTATTGATTCTATTTCCTCATACATTGCAGCCCTCCATGCATCATATTTACTTGCTTCCTCATAATTTGCAGGTTCTACAATGTTTACAATCTTTGACATTAATGAATAGTCTTTCAATCTAGAAGATAATCGAGTCTTCCTACCTGATCTCCTTGGTAGGGGACTTACCTCAACTCTGTCTATTTCAACATTTTCTGGGCTTGCATCATCATTGATTACATTATCTGTTACTTCTTCTTCTTGTTTTTGCTCCTACTCTTCATCTTCCTTACTATTTTCTTCCACTAGCAATGGAATGTGCCAATCACTGTTAGAATCCTCCTTTCCTTTTTCAACCTATTCATGAAATATGACATCTCTGCTTGCAAAAACCTTGTGAGTCACAGGATTATATAACTTATATGCCTTGAACTCAATGCCATATCCAACAAATATACATTTCAGGGCTTTGGGATCTAACTTCTTCCTATCTGCCTTAGGTATGTGAGCATAAGCTTTTGACCCAAATATTCTTAAGTGACTTACTGCTGGTTTAAATCCAAAAAATGCTTCAAAAGGGGTTTTGAAGCCTAAACATCTAGTAGGACTCCTATTCTTTAAATACACAGCAGTGTTAATAGCTTCTGCCCAAAGACCATTTGATAGACCCTTACCTTGAAGCATGCTCCTTGCGCACTCCACAAGAGTTCTGTTCTTCCGTTCTGCTACTCCATTTTGATGTGGAGTGTGGAGCACTGTAAACTGTTGCATAATCCCATGTTGCTTGCAGAAATTCACGAACTCTCCCAACCTGTATTCTCCCCCTTGATCTGAGCGGAGAAATTTTATCTTTTTTCCTATCTGGTTTTCTACCATAGATTTAAACTCTTTAAAATACTGAAAGGCTTGACTCTTTTTACTTAGAAAGTATATCCATGAAAATCTAGTGCAATCATCTGTAAATAAAGAAAGTAATATGCTCCTCCTAATGACCTAGTTTGCATAGGTCCGCAGATGTCTGTATGCACCAGTTCTAAAATGTCTCTTTCCTTTCTATTGACATTTAAAGGGAACTCTTCTCTATGCATTTTCCCTAATGCACATCCATCACAATCCAGCTTAACATTTTGGAGAACAGGGAGTCCATCAACCATACCTTTTCTCTGAAGTAAGATGAGGTCTTGCAGATTAAGATGGCCGAATCTCTGATGCCAGAGATCTTCAACTGTCGATCCAGCTGCAACCATTGCTTATTGTGGCATACTCTTCACATCTAGTCTATACAGGTTCCCCATGCGCACTCCTGTTGCAACTGTTTCCATCTAGCTATACTTAATGACACAGTTATTCTCAAAGAATTGAACTTGCATGTCTTGATCAGTAATCATTGAGACAGAGACCAAATTTTTCTTAATTCCTGGAACATACAATACATTTTTAAGATGTATAATGTCACCGCTAAGTAACTTTATAGGAATGTCACCATATCCTTTGATCTCATATCTACTGTCATCTCCTAAATAGATTTTCGACCCACATGAAGTTTCTTTAAGAAATTCAAACCATTCCTTCTTACCGGTGATATGTGAGGATGCGCCAGAATCGACATACGATATGTCGTCCTCATCTGCTTTTGAAGCTGAAAGAGCACAATCGACTATAAATAGTCAAAGTTCGTGGTTGTGGTCTTCTTCTTTATCAACAAAGTAACTCTTATATTTTCTCTATTTGTTTCTTCTTTCGTCTACCTGCCTCTTATAACAATGTTTAATCTGATGACCAGGTTTCCCATAGTAAAAACATTTCTTGATGGGAAAATTATTAACGGACATACCTTTAAGCTGTCTCTTCTGAAATGTGTTGGCTCCTTTCTGCTGCTGCTGCTGTGGTTGTTGATGTTGCTTCCCTCTATACTGTCTCCTTTTTGCCATTAGAGCAAGGTCATTTCTCTTTGATTTCAAATTTTGTCGTCTCTATTCTTCCTGTAGCAGAATCCCTGTCAGCTCTTCAAACGCAGGGGCTTTCTCCCTTGCTGACAGCCCTGAGATGAACACCTGGTATTCATCAGTCATTCCATTCAACGTGATCGTGACCAGATTTGAATCGGAAACTTTCTCTCCGATATCTCCCAATCTATTCTTCAGATCTTTAACTCTAGCAATGAATCCAGCAGCGGACTCATTCTCCTCCATCTTCAATGCAAACAACTTGCCTTTGAGTGACACGACATGGTTTGTATTATGCGTCTAGTATAGGTTTTTGAGCGTCGTCCAAATGTTAGTGGCTGATTTACAATCTCTAATATGTGGGATAACATTGTCCTTGACGAACATCTTCAATATGACCTTCGCTTTTGTCTCCCTTTTATCTGAATCTTGCTCTTGTGAAGCTGATCCTAGTCTCAGCTCATTTCCTATAACAATCGACCATGCATTTGTGCTTTCAAGTAAAGTCTGCATCTTGAATTTACAGTTGGTGAAATTTGATCCATCGAGTTTGCCAAACTCGTGGAGGTACGATTCTATACTGTTATTCATATTGGACTGATAAAATTTCTGATCCTCTGATGAATAAGTCTATCCAACTGAACACTTTCAGGTCACAAAAAAAAAACACCATATACCAGATACAAACCTCTGTTTTGCTGAATCCATGTGCATTAAAATCTATTCAATCACTTCTACGCAGGGATTGACTGGGAATCTACATGTGATCCTATGCATCTTGGACCACCTAATATTATTGTATACTTCCAAGTCTTCCAAGTTTTCAGAGAACATTTTCTACATGAATGTGTTGTTGATATCTTTCCATGTGACCTTAGTGGACTTGTCTATGAAGAATTGTGTATTTGCATTTATGGGCATGGTAGGATTTGTAACTTTTACTGCTTCTTCAGTGTTCTCTTATGCGGCTTCTTTAGAGTTCATTCGACGTGTAGCAAGAGGCATCATTCCTATAGATGGTGAAAGAGAAACAATACTAGCAAATTGAACTCCTATATGTGGAACCACAATCATGGTGACAACGATTAGCTTTGTGAAATATTCTATCTATTGCAATCAATAACTTAGCAAATCATACTCACATAGCCATAAAATTTAACTGAGAACATAATTCTATCAACGACAAGACATAGTTACTCATACATGCAATAAATTTCCATAAAAACAAGGAGGGAACATTATTAAAGCACGAAGGAAGTTCAAGGATCATTCAAGACTTTGAGGTGTACTCATGCGCTGAAGCAAGAGAGAGAAACCATTAAGGGCATAGGGTGCACTGATGAATCTCAAAGAAATATCCTTTAGGCCTTCAAGGTGTGCTCATGTGCTCAAGGAGACTAAGAGGGCACAAGGACGTACTCCTAAGAGACGAAGGTGTCAGTCTTTGAGCCTTCATGCCTTCAAGGTGTGCTAATGTATTCAAGAGGACAAGGAGGGCACAAGGGTACATGCAGAAGAGATGAAAGGGAAAACACTCGTGTGTTCAAGGTGCACTCATGCACTCAAGGATAGTGCATTTATTTGTGATGAAGGTGTGGGCTCTTGAGGGAAACTTGTCTTTTTTGCACTCAATTTTCACTCAGTTTTCATGTATAGTCAGGATTCGGCTTCCAAAAGTGTGCTCGATCTCAATATGGCTCAAGGAAAAGTTCAATAGCAAGTAATAATGATAGAAATTCTAAGAGATAAGATCTAAAAACCTTTATATATCTTGCCACAAGCATGCTTGTAATATGAAGAGTTGAGGAATATGTAGAGTCACAAGCTAAGACAATAGTTTGACACTTGTAGAAGTAAGAGCAATATGAAATGGTAGTAAATAAACTAAAAATAAAAGAAACACCAACAAGGAAAGAAAGATCAAAAACAAAAACATCCAAAACCAATAGAATTGACATGAAAAACTTACTTCGAATGAACATCGACAAAGAGTTTCTTGATCCAAAGATGTGCACCCAACCCATATGATAATGATTATTAGAAATAATGATTAATTAGATTGACTATAAATAGGTTACATGCAAAGCCATTCCATGCATGCTCGCCACTTCTCAACGAATGAATGAGTTACTTCAGAGAAGTCAAGTGGGATCCTATATTCTAGGAGTGCGCTTACATGCACCAAGAAAGTGCATGCATGAGTTCTAGAAGGGCGCATGTCTTCATGCCAAAGGAATGCACTCAAGAAGGGTGTACATGCTAAGCATGAAGGATTGCACTCAAGGAGGGCACAATTCTTGAGCCTGAAGGAGTGTGCTAAAAACAAGAAAATTTCTTCATGATCTTGAAGTGTGCATTTTCCTTGCTTTTTTTTCCTTTTTGTGTCTTTTTGTGGTGAATAAGGCTAGTTTCTAAGTCAAGAAAATATTTGACTTCATTAATCCTTAGACAAGATAACACAAGTGCTTCTAAAGGTTAGGTGATGACACTTAGGAAACATTGACTTAGGAGGATGTGACAATTAGAGAAAACATAAGAAAAATTCAAACAACATGATGACACTAGGTGGCTTTAAACGACACTTCATGTAGGCTCCAAAATTAAGTTAGTAATTTTTTTGGAGGGTCGTAATCGTAAAACAACATAACATTTGGATTTTTTATTTCTCAACCTCGATATAGGACATGTATCTCAATAGCTACAAAAATATGGTTGTATATTCTTCATCTATCATGGAACCCATCTTGAGCTAATATAATTCCTTGGAATTTTCATCATAATACCTCTGAGAGAGATACTTCTTGAAGATCCTTTCAAATTATTCCCAACTCATCTCCTCTTCCTCGATACCTCTGACATGGTTGACATCTTCCCACCATATATCTTATTTCCCTTGAGACTAAAGGTAGTTATCTTGGCTTTCATTTTCTTTGAGTAATCACGAAGTTTGAAGAATTTCCTCATCCCAAGCAGTCATGCTTCTACATATTCTGACTTGGTCATCTCACCATCAAAAGTAAGAGGTTTGTATTTCTTTAACTCTTCTAGAAATTATCCCCTCTCACTCCTCCTATGAGGATGCTGCAAATGACAGTGATGATGTCTTTTGAAAGTAGAGCTAAAATAAAATCCATGAGTGTTATCCCTCCTCTCAGGGATATCTAAGAGTCTTCCACTCTTCACTATATCATCCCTGTCCAACCTGTGCTTTTTTTGAGACCTACTTCCATCTACACCATTATTCTTTTCTTCCTATCTATCCCAATGATTGATCCCCAACTATCCCTGCTTCTACAAATCTGAAATGATATGGAGGATAACTACATTAACCTCGACTTACTTTTCTTCATATTTTGCAAGCCTTTCTTATGCTTCAATCAACCTCTCATTATCTACCTTGCAAATTAAATTTTCTTCCTTCCAACTTATTAATGTATCTACTAGATCAATATATTATCCTTCTCCTTGTTGCTCAACTAACCTCTCCCATCCAGCCAATGTCTCTTCTAGTTTGTACGAGGATTCATATGAATTTTACTCAGCTATTCTACTCTTCATCCCTTGGCCTTCTATTTCTTTCAATACACAATTGTGAGCTAAATAAAAGCATATTCAAAAGCATACCTCAATTTATTATCGATGAGGTTATTACATCTACATAGGCCAATCTAGATTAGCACAATAAAAATATCATGTGCATGATATGATAAAAATATCAATAAGTAACTCACATGTAGGTATGGGAAACATATACACAACTAACATGCATGCATAATAGTCTACATTTACCCTGAGTTCCAGTGCTACAAACTCATTTTGATACCACTCTATAACACCCCACTGCATATTTACCCACTTTTACAAGCTCGCAAGGGTAACATGAGATGAGAGTTACTATGAATGACCCAACATTCAAGTTCCAGTTATGGATGTGGGGTCTACCATCTTGAAACTTACTGCAGACTCCCAGGGACACCTGATCACTGATATGTGAGACACCATCCATTGATGATATTTCCCTGAAATTTGTACTAACGTTTACCAATATTTATAGCCCAATTTCACACATGTAGTCTAGCCCATGCACCCAAAAGGTTCTAGCAACACGCATATGTCGTCCTTCATGCGAATACAACCATAAATCCCTAGTTCTATGCATGTGGTTGTAGATTCAGTGCCATAATTTTAGGGCTAGCCTAAAGGCCACTTCCCAGAACTAGCAGAGCTTTCAAAAACCAAGTCTAGGTTAATCAGAAGTCTACATAATCTATACTTAGGCTAAAATTTGATCATCCTTTCTAAACAAATGATAAACATTTAAGCAAACACTTTGTAAGCATAGTAACTTAAGGTCATAACAGAATATTTGTACATGGTTTCCTTAGTTTCATAAGAGAATCATCAAGAAGGCTCACTTACCTCTCAAGCAAGCTAAAGCAACACTAGTTAGCTTATCAATTCATATGACCATTCAATAAATTATCGAATCATTAACAAGATCCATAAAAAGTGAATATCAATTAACCATGCCTATAACCAACATTTAACCAGAATTAGACCATGACAAACCAATCATAAAATCAATACAATAACAAATACATGTGCACATTGAACTCAATAAGAAATATCATATAATAACATATGCATAAAGCCAACCAAGTCAGGGAGTTCCACGTACCACTCGACTATAGATTGGGCTTAACCAAATCTCTATTTCAGTTAATCACCCTTTGCCATATTACAAGCATGAATGTGGGAAGACATGGGATAAACCAAAATAAAACCAACCAAGGCATCTAGTGGCTAAACCACCTCAAACCTCAACCAAAACCTCCTAACATAGTCCAAAAATCACCAAAACCAAACAAACTTGGATGCTTCATAATTTATTCACCATACCAAGAGGAATTGTCCCGTCTCCACTCACCTATCAAGAGTTCTAGCATAAAATCATCTGCACCATCAACCGTCGAGAATTTTCCTGAGACGACCTCAACCAGGATTCAAAATCTAATGACAATATGAAGCTTAACTAAAACAAGGAACCCACTACATATTGGCTATCCAAGAAATGGAAAATAAAAGGATATATATCACTATCAATCCAGGTAAATGTTATGGGAGTGAAAACAAACATGACCAATAAACCAATGCGTAAACCATGCCTCAAATCCAAACATGATTAATCACACATGCACACTATTACCTGCAAATCCACAACTATTTTCCATGCTTTTTTATTGTTGTTCAACTTCCTCTTATGCTACCTTACTTTCCTTGCTTGCTTGCTTGAGTCCTCCTTATGTCCAAGTGCTTGTTCTCTCTTTCTCTCTTCTTCTCCAAGTGAATGCTAGAAATTTCCAAGAGCCCATGTGAATTTTCTCTCTTTTTTCTTTTCTTTCTCATTTCTTTTTTCTTCATTTTCCCTTGCATGCATATTTTTGTCCCTTCATCTTCTTTTTCTCCTATTTTCTTTTATTTCATGTATTGAATTGTCATTTATTACTTTTCTCCTTTTGTAATGCCAATTTCCATAGCCAATAATAAACCAAAAGTGACTCCCAATGTAATGTTTTTCCCCTCCATTCCACTTGCAATATGTGCCTTAGTTTCATTTTATTTACATGGAAACTTAACCCGGGGTTGTTGCACCTTCCAACCGTGAAATCCAACAATTTATTAAGACACTTGGATATCAACATGAGGAAAATGGAACCAACCAAGGATTAGTTGGAATAAGACTCCTCGTTATCACCATGAGGAAAATGGAAACAAACAAGGATTAGATGGAATAAAGTGAAAACATGCATCTGAGAGTTTGGACTTAGATAAATAAGTTCCAAAAAAATTAAAAAGAGAAAAATTGGCAATTGTAATGGCCACTCCAAATTTTGGTGTTTCGCAAAAAAAAAAAAAGTAAAAAAGAGAAACTTAGTTTATCTCAATAAATGTTATTTTTGGTAATTGAGTGCTTTAGATCTTTAGAAAGAAAATACAAGAATTCATTTATGCGTATACATATGTAACTTTATATTTTTATTTATAAAATGTTTGATTTTTTCTTACAGAAAAATAGAGAACATTAATTTTCAACCACAAAAAAACCCATAGATAATTTGAAGTCTAGTATTTGTATGCATCAATTTTGGAAATCGATAAATTACTACAAAGAAAAAAATTCTATCAAAAAAATATATATGGAAAGTTTTGAAAAAATGATTCCAAATATTAGATAAATTACTTCTATTATATCAAAACTAATAGAAAAGTTCATCAAAGTTAGAGATCCTCGTCTATATTAAACTATAAATTTCTACGAGTATCATTTTTTTACAATAGATATAAGATGTAGCAAAGAGTCAGAGCTCAACTAAGGCATAGATAGGTTAAAACATAAAATTATCAACACACAACAACAAGTGGACAAGAGTTTACAAACAATGCAAAGCTAATATTGGTGTGTTTCCTACATTGTAATGGAACAATTCAAAGCTAATCCTTTGAGATTCAAATTTGAGCCATGGTAAAGGTGATTTAAAAAACAAAACCACTTATTAGTCCCTGCCTGGGACTATTAGCGATCGATATCGCGTTGACCAGTGATTAAATCAGTTTGACCGATTAATATATTCGTTACATTTCATGTTAAACCAAAGTTTATCCGTGGAAATTTCTGTATAAGAAACTTATAACCAAACTTGTGAATTCAACCTCTTATTGCAGGCCTCACGTGCCCCGATGTTATTTCCGCTGGGACAAGTTATTTTATCCTAAGTTTTTCGAAACAAATGTCTGAACAAGTGATTTTGGGCAAGTAAACTATTTTATGCAAAGTTTTTAAGCCTTGCACTTCCAAATGATTTTGGGCAAGTAAATTATTTTATACAAATTTTTTAAACCTCCACTTCCAGTGGCCACCTGCATGTTCTTCTGGCCACTTGTCACCTCCTCTATCTCCTGTCCCGTCTTCATTCCACGCAATAAAGAATACATGCAATATCTCTTGCCTCCACTTCATTCCTCTTGCCCCTCCATGCTTATGTTAGCCCAGTGTTCTCTGCAATAGTTGAGCTTCGTTGTATGAAAATTTACCACGCATGTAGATTTTGTACTGTGATTTGTCAGGGCCACTTTCTATGATGCAGCAGATGAGATATGCCATAATTTCTTCCTCGCCCTCTCTGTGATGAAATGGTTAAGTGGGCATGCAGGCTTTGCATCTTTTTCTCGAAATAGTTGTGGCTTCGACTTGATCGTGTTCGTCATGGCCTTCCCGTGCTTTTTCCATGGCTTCAGTCTAGCCATTCATTAGCCCTCCATATCTCCTAGCATGCACGCTATTGTTTTTGCACTTGCTATGAATGGGTCTTTGTGCTACTTGGCTTCGTTCATGACCATTCAGAGTGGCCTTCTGCATTCCTCTTGCCTTCATCAGTGTTAGACTTTCATGGTTCCTATTCGCACGCGCCAATGATTCCAGCTATATGCTATGAATGAGTTTTTGTGTAACTTTGGCTTCCATCACAAGTATTTGGTCATTTTGTAGCCACGACTCTCATTCTTCTGGTCTCATTTTCTCTCATGAAGTGAATCAATTGGGATAATGAACCGATAAGTTGGAATATTGGTTTCTATTGAGGCGTTGTTTTAGTATCTCTTGCACTTTCCAATATATCGCTGTTGTTCTTCATTAGCTCTTCATTAACTGGCCTGAATAACATCCTTTTTTTGCTCCTCTTCTACAAGCAAGCGCGTCCCTGTTTATCTGGTCGCTCTTCTGCAAGCAAGCGTGTCTTTGTTTATCTGGTCCTTTTCTGCAAGGGAGCTGGTCCCTGTTTATCTTGTGTTCTTCAGGCAAGTGTGAGATTTCTGGTCCTCTTTTGCAAGCGAGCGGGTTCCTATTTATTTGGTCTTCAGGCGAGCGTGAGATTGCCATCAGCAAGGCATTCATGGGGAGAAGTGATTCTACTTTTCTCTCTGCATATAATGTTAGCAACGGTAATTTCTAAATTTTTGTTTTGCTCTGGCCTCCTAATTTGGTATTGACTATGGTTTTTTAATGTCCATTGACTTACACTTTGGAATGTCTATTTTTGGCTCCGCCGTTACCTTAGGGAAAATCTCTTCTAATTTTTTGCTTGAGTCCAGAAGTAACCCTCTGCCATAGCGGGTTGTAGCCTTCTCAGAATTCATAGCTAGCATGCTTTGCCATGGCTCGACATTCTTTTCCACAGTAGGTTCTTAGTTATTAATCCCCTCGCTAGTTGTATCCTTCTCAGCTTTCATAGCTCCAATGCTCTAGCATTCTTCTTCAAGGTTCTTCAAGCTGCCATCTTCACGTTTAGGTTGACAATTAAAAGAACATTTGGTCTCAAGAGGCAAAAGGGCATGGCAAAATAATAAACCAGTGATTATACGTATCATTCGAGTGTAGTAACTTTTTGCGTACCTTTGGGATTATGAAGGTTCATATGGTAATGGTTACATAATTAAAACGACGAGACTGTTTTTGTCCACCAGGTGGATCCCTGCTCGAGGTTTTTGTCATATCTGAACGGTGTAGAGAGAAAAGAGGGTTTGGTGCTAATCTCATACCGCCCTTCCACATTCGAGCTTCTCGGATTTTGTTACAGCACCCTTTGTATTCGCTGGAGCTTGACTCCTTCACTGAGCAAACCCATCTCAGGTTAACCTCTGTGCTCTAAATTTTGGCTAATGCTTTTAACTAGTGCGATTTGTTTTAAGCTGGAAATCTTTGGCATCATGGGGTTTGACTGTTTCTCGTTTTCGGTTCTTCAGCTTATTACACAGTTACGACTCCAAATATGATTTGGGCGTTTGAGTTGCTTCTGGATTTGTTCTATAACCCCAGTCTGCTCCTGTTTACGTTTAAGGCTACTGCTACTTCAGGGAATCTACCAATTTCAGCTGGAGGAGAGTACTAGGGTTCTCAACAATCAATTTCGACAGCTTACAAGTAATTATACGAGTGTAGTTTAACATTTAGCTTGAGAAACTTCAATTATAATGTTAATTTATGTTCTAGTATGTCGAATCCCCAATGCTTTTTACCCTTCGAATAATCTTGGTTTCATGCAGGTTTTTATTCCCAACCCGGCGGATGTTTTCGTTTCTTTCCTTCATCTTTGTTCAAGATTACAGAATGGGTTTTCATCCCTTCATGCGCCAATGGTCCAGCATTTCCAGGTTCTGATTCTGCTTAAGTTATAGATAAATGTCTCGGTCATTAACATCCTCCTCCTTCAGGGACTATATGTTATAGTTCTCTTGTTGTTAACGGTTTCGACCCTAGGTTGAACTTAGGATTCTGGCTATAATTTTAATGAGGAATTGGTGTTTTGATTCGGCTATCTATGCATATTCAAAATGTTTCACCCTGAGTGGGTTGTCAAGCCATACGGACGCTTGGCAAAGCTATATCCATTTTTTTGCTTACTGTACAGTACAAAGATCTGGAAAGATTTTTGCTTTGATGTATATTCATTTATCAAGTGGTATTGTTGATTCTATGTTTTTATTTAAAATCGACTGTTCTTTGTCTTATATGGTTATATTTGCCTCTAAATAAAGGGGTTTTGCTAACAACCACCGTTGCTTCACGGTTGAAAGGGTTTTACAGTTAAGGGTTCCACTGTTTTCAGTCGATGGTTTCCGCAACCATTTCATTGTATCATTATTCTTCTATGTTGTACAGGTTATGAGTTTATGATAGTTGGTTTTATATTCATTATTGGTTTCTGCAGTATCTATTTCCGCAACCATTTCATTGTATCATTACTCTTCTATGTTGTACAGGTTATGAGTTTATGATAGTTGGTTTTATATTCATTATTGGTTTCTGCAGTATTGGTTTCTGCAGTATCTTCTTCAAGGTTCTTCAAGCTGCCATCTTCACGTTTAGGTTGACAATTGAATGAACATTTGGTCTCAAGAGGCAAAAGGGCATACCTAGAGTAAGAATACCTTAGTAGAAGTGCTCTCGTTTACATTTGAATGGGACATTCACATCTGAATGAGAATCCGGGCAACATTCTCCCACCTGTATATTTGCTGGGATATTGTTCTCTTATTCGAAATGCTCCCGGCTGAGATGAAATTAGCATTGAAAATATCTTTTCTGAATGAGAAGTCGGGAAACATTCTCCCACTATACTTGCTAGGATATTGTTCTCTTATTGGAAATGCTCCCCGCCGAGATGAAATTAGCATTGGAACTCTTTTTTATGTTTGGCTACATAGACTATAAGAAGATTTATAAGTATGAAAGACAGAAAGAAAGAGGTACATACGTTTGTGGCTACGTTAGACAGAATTAAAGCAGTACCAGCAACATAAACAGGAAGAGGTATGTAAAACTCATCCTTAGTGGCTCTGCTACATAGAACTGATAACATTTATGTATTGAGAGCTAACATTTATGTATTGAGAGCTTTGTAGTAGGACAAAGATAGTGGCATAGATGCAGCAACGAATTCCTGAGCAACAGTCTCTGTTCTCTTCTTTCACAGCTCTGTAGTAGGACAAAGGTAGTGGCATAGATGCAGCAACGAATTCCTCAGCAACAGTCTCTCTCCTTTCACAGCTCTGTAGTAGGACAAAGGTAGTGGCATAGATGCAGCAACGAATTCCTTAGCAACAATCTCTCTCCTTTCACACTCTCATTTAGAGGATGGCATAGGATTAAAAGTTAAAATAATCTTTACATTCTCCAACATGAAGAATGCATGAGTAAAACAAATTTGGCAGTGTTTGAAATAAAAATTCATTATTGACAGAATAGAGATGTATAACTACAGTTCTGAATAGAGTTAACAACCTTGGTATAATGGAAACAGTGAATTATCAAACCTAACCGTGAATTATCAAACCTTAGGGGAGGCAAAACACTTCAGCTTCGAGAACTGTCTTAAATTACTATTAGATGATAATTTATATAAACAAATTCTGCTTTTCCATAGCGTGATTGTTTACCTCATGTTGTTGTACAAGATTTGGAGAGCTACCATCGCACTCTTGCATCTTCTATGATTTGTTGTTATGCTATTAGCTGGCCCTCCATATTGCTCTACAAATGGTGCAGGTGCTGAGCTTTCCACAAGTGCAGGATCTTTGTGTAGCACTGGGTATGGCACTGACATAAATAGATGAAGGTTTAACTAAAGTATTCCTCTTGAATTTGGCCACTTCAAAAATATGAATGATTTCCTCTTCAATTTGGCCCCTTTTGAACGTCATCATCATAATGTTGCAACTTATCAGACAAGTGGACAAGAACCGCACGAAACGAATTCGTGGTTATCACATTTTCAATCGTGACATATTTCTGAATGTGAACAACTGCTTAACCGACTTATTTTAGTCTCCTTTCCCAACTACTAATTCTGTTTTGGTAAGTTCAGGTGTTATTGAAGTATAATTGTTGCGTAAATTGGTTAAAAGTGTAATTAAGATCTTATAATGTATGTTAGGTGCGTTTGTATTGTTGTTGTGGCAGACCCTGGCAGGGACTACTGCCACGACAGTGGCTCTCTTGTTAAAAAAAGAGGTTGTGTTTGGAATTGAGTTAGAGTAAAAGTAATATATTAAACGATGATATTTCCCATCACAAAATGTTTTAATAACCTAATAAATTTTCCTCGATATAATCAATATTTTCTCATTAATTCAACCAATATTTTTAGTATCTTCACACTAAAAACTTAATATTTCAAAATTTTCCTTCATAAACTGGAACAATAATTTTCAGTATCTTCACGCTAAAAACTTAAGTATTTTTAGTATCTTCTCACTAAAATTTGGATTAAAAATTTTTAAGCAGTTAAAATTGACTTTGTATTGTTGAATTTTGACAAAACGAAAGAAGATATGTTATATTTACAAATATTAGAATAATTTTATTTTATTATTTGATGACTTGTTTAATTTAAATTGTATCGGTACGACATGGCCCCTTTTGTATTGACAGTGAAATGGGTGGCACTCCTTGTGATAGTTCACTGGTTCAAATCCCCTTACGTTTAAGATAATATATATTTTAATGTATAATTATAACAAAGGATAAGTATAATTCATTTCAATATTTAAAAGATAAAATAGCTTTGCCCATATATTCTATATTGTATTATTTTATGTACATGTCATTCTATATCATCATTTTAATATACTAATATTGTAAATTTTAATGTTATAGTGCTCACATAAAAGTTTTGTATCAAACATATCTATACTGGTGGTCTTCAAAAATATGAGAAGTTATGGTATCTATTAAATCTATCAATTTAATGTAGTGTGATTAGATAGGTAAGGTATTAAATTAGAATCTTTTATTGAAAAGAGGTGAAGTTGGTCAAGGAATTTGTATGTTCTATAAAACAAGTGCAAAACCCAACAAGCATATACATTTATACAATTCTTTTATTCACACTTGGTGTAACCAAAAAAATAAGCTGAGCTGTTACCATAGAGGATTGCTTAAAACCCTATTATGAGAAGCATTTTTTTGAAAAATTAAAGAATTGTACCTTTCCTAGTTGTATGGGCATTTGGATTGCTCGTCAATTCATTACCTTCTAGGATAGTTATTTTTCTCATTTAGAATGAATGGCAGAAATTGACTCTATGGAGTCTCACCTCCTTATTAGAGAGATCACCAACGCCTCTTAAGCTTTTTTTTTAATTCTTCAATCAAGAGGAATTGGTAATCGAGCCTTCCTCATACTTGTATGACACGAGGTCAATTCCAATAACTACCACTATAGCCACCTAGGTTGACACTCATCGTCCCTAGAATGAAGCCATATTTTTAGTGTGGAGCTTGTAGAGAAAGATATTAAATTATGGGCCTAGGATTATTCTATTTTTCTTATATGCACACCACTACAATTCTAAAGCCAATAGAGTTCCTACCACAAAGAATGTTGGTGATTTTAGTACTATCCTTTATCTTTTCAAAGTTGCTCTATAGCTTTCAATCAACTCTTTGCAAGTCTTAAGTACTCATTATCATACAATCAATTGGATGTAGGATAATGTTTATGTCATTAATAAATCCTTATTTCATCATGAAACCTTGTCCAAAACGTTGATTTTGGCACAACTATTGGGAACAAACATGGAAAAAGATAAACTTTCAAATAAGGTATTTTTTAAGGATTTGTACATATAGTATTATAGATGAATATTTTGGTTTGAAAAATCATACATACAAAATGTAGGAAAAAATTCAATAAAAATCACGTAGTTCGGTATTAAAATGGAAAAAACTAATTTTAAACCAAATAGGTTAATATCTTTTTAAAATGTCTAAAAAAATAGCCAATTAACCAAATGTTACCTCTAAATTTTTTCTTATTTTCAAAAATAAAATGTGATTTATAAATCAATTTATTTATACTTCAGAAATTTCACTTCTCCGAAATCTTATAAAATATAACCAATTAACTCATTCATTTATGGTTTTTATGGTCTCATTTAATTGAAAAATTGCATTCTTAAATTTTTGATACACAATTTTTTATTGAAGAGTTTTTCTAAATCCATACTCGCTAGAGACTACAAATAATTCATTTTTTAATGTCTTTTTGATACCAAAAGTCTATTGCTTAAGTTTTAACCAGACTTAAATATATTTAAATTTTGTTTCGATAAAAACGCATTTTTTTTCACACACACTTACGCTTAAGCTCATATAAATTATAATCTATATTTTTTAAACATTTATTCCACATTATATAAATAATATATAATATAACAAAAATATGTTAATATATAAATTATAATTAAAAGAAAATGGTTGATAATAACCTTCCTCCTACGAATCCTCCGTATTAACATAATAATTATACAATGCAAGATAGTGCGACATAATTATATAATGCAGCATAGAAATATGAGGTGATGTGAAACATAATTATAGTTATATATTGTGCCATTGAAAGATGAAAAGTCCGCTAAAATTAAAGGATCCTTCCTCTAGTTTGAAGATTGTGAGGAAGATAGGACTGCTCGTGAAATAATTGTTGGCATGCATGACCAACTAAAAGATATGGATATTCAAAGTCATTTATCTAAATATATTCTCATCCAACATATGCTTAGATGGCAACCTTCATGGTCAGTGACTCTTCATGGTATTTTTATTCCGCAAAAGGCATGGAAACCTTCATTGTAAGTGACTCTCCATGATATTTTTATTACTGAAAAGGCATATCTGCTTTCTCTTTCAAGTGCTAGTGAGCGGACTTTCCCTCTCATCTGTAACTAACTGAGTAAATGAAGCACCTCGACCCCATTGGGTTAGCAAATTCAGGGCACTTATCACATTAAAACAGTTCACGAGACCCTGACTGAGGTCCACTCCTCATCATAGGGAAAAGAGGTGTATCGAGCTCTTCACAAGAATTTGAGTGCTCGTCATTGGACCACTTGTGCCATGAGCGAATGGTGATGATATATAAAGAAAAATGGGAATTAGAGAAGTTTTATATGAGCGAGTATTCTAAGTCCGTGAAAAAATACCACCATGTGAGATATACAGGTTGGTTATATATAGATATAGATATATATTAAAGGTTGAGAAAATTTAGTATAATTAATTTGTCAAATGAATGGTGGAAATAAGTATTGTTGGTGGCTATGAAAGAGTGAAGTTATTGTTATTTAGGAAAAACATTTATATGTGATGGACTGTAAAATTGTACTTATTTTTATATTTTTGGGTGGGTTGTAGTGGACCAAATCTTTAAGAGCATGTGTTTCCTTCTAAGAGGTTCAAAACCAAAGGGGTAGAGTATGTATGTCTTTGTAGACTTAGCAGTCAAATTGGGAGGTGGGTCACTTGTCCCACAAACAAGGGGGTCTCATACACTAATTTGATGTCTGGCTTAGCTGCAAGCCTTAAATTAGATAATAATAAAAAGTAATATTAGAATATTGTTTATTTAAGTTATTATTGATTTTAAAAAGATGAGGAGAAAATAGAAAAAGGCAAAAAGTACCTTGATAAATTATATATATCACATATATAAAGAAAATAAGTAAAAGATGATTGTATAAATACTCTAATAATATTGTATTTTTTATTTTATATGTTAATGAATGAGATATAATTATGAAGATTCATCTTATCAAAAATAAAAATAATTTATTGTAAATATTAGAGATGTAATATATTATGGATGGGGTATAAAAGGGGTATTATAATAACATAGGAAATTAACAATAAATGTATAATATTTCATTTAAAATAGTTTGCTGACTTCCAAATCCTAGTAATATTAGTCTAATAAGTGTAAAAATAAGTTTAATAACCAACCTGAAAAATGAATAAAAAAGAAAGAAAATGGTTATGAACCATTTTCATTATAAATATAATGAAAGAATGTATAAATAAGAAAAGATATAAAAAGTGATTTTATTATATTTTTTCTTATTAAAAATATGTATTAGAAATAAAAAATATTTTTTAAATATATAAAGATAACATATATTAACATTATAATTTTATAAAAAAAATATAATTAAAATGAAATACTACTTCTTTTTCTAAATAAATCAAAATAATATATTTACATATTTTTGCAAATAGATCTTAAAATCAAAATAAAATATTTACCCTATTTTTTCATAAAATCTTAAAATTTGAAAGGCTTCTGCACTCCCTGTGCATTAAACAAAACAAACCAACATCCCACTCATAAAAATTCACACGTGATTGTATATTTGAAAACCTAATCCCTAAAAAGTAATTTAAAAACAAAAGCCCCTTCCTACGTGTTGATTTATAAATTCAACAATGTTTTACTACAATTCAACCAAGGTCATTCAACTTCAACTTCAACTTCACTTTTGAATTTGGAACATCTAGGATCTAATGATTCTTCTCGTGAGATAAGTGCGAGGATACACATGTACCAAGGGGATTTTGAACTTGGAATTCGGCTAGCAATTAAATAAAGCGATGTTTCTTCATAATGGGCCTCTATTCTCCAATTGTATCGACCATTAAAACATTAACAACGACGAATGTAATAAAAGGGCCACTTTTCCTTATATGGGAGTGAATGGCTCGAATAATTGCATTCTAAATCCCTAGTTTTTGTTGGGAATACTATAGGTAAAATTCATGTTGGTTGATTAAGATGGGATTTATATGCCATAAATTTGATAAATTTATGGGAACTTTTTTTTGGCAATTATTTTTATATGTAATGGTTTTTGCATG
>APFE031218722.1:0-14005 GCA_000404065.3 Pinus taeda
AATGATCTTCTTTGTTTTGACTTCTCCGGTTTTCCATTTGTACTTGGTAGCAACGGATGCATTTGATGGAGGCTCAACAATATTGCCTCTCACATGGTCCAACACTCCTTGTTCTTATAAGATAGCCTTACCTATCTTCTCTTTGGTGATTGCTCTTGCTCTTGCTCAGGCTTTGTCTTCACCTTAGCTCTGATACCATGTTAAGTTATGGCATATTCTACGCTTATAACAGTTTACTTCTTTTTCTTATTATATTCCACAGATGAGCAATCACATGTACATAAAGTAAAGTGCAGATAGAACATTAAACGATCAATAGAAAACAACCCAAGACAAGAGACACAAGATGTGGCGACTAGCCAGGGACAAACCCCACAATGTGTGGGGAAGCCCTTTGATCAAATCTTCTTTTATCTTCAATAATTCAGTAGAGAGAAATAGTACAATAAATCTGATTTATATCAACGGTAGCAAACCCTAGATTAGCAACATCAGCATTAGCGGCTCCATCATCAAAACTAGGACAGTCGATATCTCACAAACCAACAGTCGGATCAGCTTGATTCCACCACCAAAAGTTGCAGCCTTCAGAGGAGGTTCAAATGAATCTACAACGCAATTCAAAAGAGGAGGTTTGATGGTCCATACTAGTCAAGCTTTGGATCTACAGTTGCAGCTTCAATTTCAGCAGCTTCCTTCAAACTAGGGCAGTTGATATCTCACAAACCAACTGTCGGATCGACTTGATTCCACCACCAAAAGTTGCAGCCTTCAGAGGAGGTTCAGATGAACCTACAACGTAGTTTAGAAGAGGGGGTTTGATGGTCCACGCTGGTCAAACTTTGGATCTGCAGTTGCAGCTTCATTTTCAGCAGCTTCCTTCAAACTAGGGCAGTGGATATCTCGCAAACCGACCGTCGGATCGACTTGATTCCACCACCAAAAGTTGCAGCCTTCAGAGGAGGTTCAGATGAACCTACAACGCAATTCAGATGAGGAGGTTTGATGGTCCAGGCTGGTTAAACTTTGGATCTGCAATTGCAGCTTCAGTTTCAGCAGCTTCCTTCAAACTAGGGCAGTCGATATCTCGCAAACTGATCGTCGGATCAACTTGATTCCACCAACAAAAGTTGCAGCCTTCAGAGGAGATTCAGATGAACCCATAGCGCAGTTCAGAAGAGGAGGTTTGATGGTGCATGCTGGTCAAACTTTGGATCTGCAGTTGCAACTTCAGTTTCCACAGCTTCCTTCCACATGTGTGAGAGAGAGACTCTTTTCTACGCAGTAGAGAAGACCCTCTTTTCTACGCAGGAGAGAGAGAGAGAAGTGATGAGATGAGTAAGTGCAAATGAGGAAAAGTCCTCTTGTATTTATATACAACTGATGATGTTTGAATAGATGCGACTGTTGGGCTTCTGAGCCTACATGAGTTGAAGGTTGGCTTGATAATGATTCCATAATCAAAATAAATTCATATCTCCATAAATACTTATCAGAATCAGATGATCTTTAGATCAATCCTACACCTCTCGACGAGAGGAATATAATAAAAATATTATTAGCCATGAATAAAATGACCCACATGAAGTTTGGCCCTAGTTGCCAATTTAACAATCACCCGGTTCCTTGGACCAATGTTGCCCTGTCATATCATAAAAAAAAGGAACCCTTGCATGTCCCAACCCATGGCAAGCAATGAATTGCCCCACCACTAAGCGGTAACCACTATTATATATCATTCACAACGTGCTCTCATATCCTAGAGCTCCAAGCAGTAATATAAAGAAAAATCAAGCAAAAGCAAGGGTGGAAAAACAAAGGTAGGGGTAACTCATGCATCCACAATTGTTCCCTCCTCAAATATGTGTGCCCAATATGTGGAATTTCTCATTATTGCTACACCTTTGACCATGGCATTTAGCCTTGAGACCCCTTCTCCCCTTCCATTCCATCATTATTCACATGACACCTATTGATTGAAGGGAGGATTAAGGACATGTCACTTTCTTTTGGGGTTGGAAACACCTAAAAGGGTTGTATTTTAGCCACTCCTACCTAGGGAAGTACCATTTTTATGTGACTAAGACCCCAATTTTGGAAGAGAAACCTTGTATGAAGTGTCACATTGCCTATTACTTGCAAGCTTGGTTCACTTAGATGCAAAAATGTTAAAATTGACAACTAGGGCCAAACTCCATATGGGTCATCTTATTTAGGGCAACTGATATTTTTCTTGGATCCCTCTCATCGAGAGGTGTAGGATTGATCTAAAGATATATGATTCCGATAAGTATTCATGGAGTTATGAATTTATTTGTGTTATAAGACAATTCGTCAAGGTCGGCCAGCAACTAAATGACACCCACGTGCTCAACATTTTAGTATAAAAAGGAGATGACTTGAAAGTTATTTCACACACACTCGTCTCTTGATTTTTCTCCACTTGTCTTGGGTTTTAGTGTGAGAGAAATCTAGGAGGAAGAAGCCTTAGAAGTTGTCCTAAAGATGCCCTAAACGTTGTCCTAAAGAAGCCCTAGATTGTTAAAATTGGCAACTAGGGCCAAACTCCATGTGGGTCATCTTATTTGTGGCAACTGATATTTTTCTTGGATCCCTCTCATCAAGAAGTGTAGGATTGATCTAAAGACCATCTGATTCCGATAAGTATTCATGGAGTTATGAATTTATTTGTGTTATAAGACAATTCGTCAAGGTCGGACAGCGACCAAATTACCTCCACATGTGCTCAACATTTTAGTATAAAAGGAGATGACTTGAGAGTCATTTCACACACACTTCACTCTTGATTTCTCTCCACTTGTTATGGGTTTTAGTGGAAGAGAAATCTAAGAGAGGAAGCCCTACACGCAGAAGGTAAGGAGCCCTAGTATGAGACCTAGACGCAGTCAAGGAGGGCTACACGTTGCCCTATACGCTGGTCTCTACAAGCCCTAGACGCAGTCAGGAAGGAAGCCTACACGCTGCCCTATACGCTAGTCTCTACAAGCCCTAGACGCAGTCAAGAAGGAAACCTACATGCTGCCCTATATGTTGGTCTCTACAAGCCCTAGTCGTAGTCAAGGAGGGTTATCATGATGGCCTAACCGCAGGTCCATGATGCCCTAGCCACAGGCCACTTCAAGTGACCGAATTGATGGATGGAGGGCCCAGGATTTAGGGTCGAGAAGGTAGGCTACTAGGCCGAGTAGAGGGAAGCTAAACGCAGGAATTTAAGTGGTTGTTTGAGCACATTAAGGACGTTGAAAGCTACAGCAAGCTCGGTCGCAGGCCATAGCAAGCTGTTGGAGTTATTTCATGGTTGCGTTGAGAGGATAATGTGGCATGGGAGGCGCCTCTTCAACACTGGCCACAGCACTAGAGGGCTAGTCTTGCAGTGTGTTGGGTTAAGGGCAGTGGCACATACCCTAACCAAAAGTGCAGTCACAACAATGCCAACAATTGGGACAACAACAACTGCGATAGCAGCAATAATGGGATAGCAACAATGATGGGACAACAACAATGGTATGCTAACAATTGGGACAACAACAACTGCGATAGCAGCAATAATGGGATAGCAACAATGATGGGACAACAACAATGGTATGCTAACAATTGGGACAGCAGCAATGGCATGCTAACAAATGGGACAGCGACATGACATGGTGCAGCAATAGCCAATTGGGACAGCAATACGGTAAGCATGGTGCTGCAAGCACATTGGGCAAGGTACAGAAAGCACATGGTGGCAAGCATGATGCTGCAAGCACATGGGACAGCAGTGTGGCAACATGGTGCAGCAATGGCACATAGGACAGCAATGGTACATGATACAGTACAGTGAGGTACAGTATGACACAGCACTAGTGAGTGCAGCAAGATGATAAGGTACAACAAGATGTTGCAGTGCAAGAAGGTGCAGCATAAGGTGCAGCAGTATGATGTGTGCAGCATGGTAATAAGGTCCAACATAGTGATGATGGGTGCAACATAGTGCAGCACAGTGAGGTGGAGCGTGATGACGAGGTGCAGCACAATGATAGGTGATGGAGTCACCTTGGAGAATCAGTTGAAGCAGCATGTCTTCAACTGAGTTCAACTACCTCATGTATCATCTACTTAGAGATGATCTATGCTCTTATTTAGATAAGTCAACGAGTTGACTTTTGTTGTATATGTACTATCTCTCTCTCTCTCTGCTAAACTATTGGAGAACATATAAGAAGAATTGATCAAGTGTTTCCCCGCATTGGGGTTTGTCCCTGGCTAGCGCCACATCTTGTGTCCTCCTATCTTGACTTGTCTTCTGCGATCTATGTTTATGTTATATCTGCAATTTACTTTAATGCTAATGTGATTGCTAATCTAGACAAGATATTGAGCTAACTATGAAAATTGAAATAAATTGTTCTAAGCATAAAACATAAAGCCCAAGCAAGAGTGAAAGAGCAATCACCGAAGACAGTTGGGAAAGGACAAAAGGCTCAATGGGTTCCTCATCCCTCTTCAAATTCACCAAGGGCGAAGTCAAAGTAGAGAACATTATCAGTATGGCACAGCGGAAGCTTCCGATGGCCTACCTAAAGATCACTTCAATGGGAAGTCTGGATCTAAGGATGGAAGGAAAGGCAAATGCCTTCTTTGTAATAAGTTCAGCCATTATACGAAGGAGTGTTTGAATGGTTGGGACACATCACTTGATGATGATAACAACCATTCCAGGGACATCTTCAATGATCAGAGAAATGACAGGTAATGCAAGTCATCAAGGAAACGGCCGACTCTTCAAAGAAAGCAAGGAACCCCAGGTATGAAGAATCAAATGTTGTTTCTAATAAGATAAAGAAGTGTTATCTTGTATTGGCCCTCCCTTTCAAACTCTTTGGAAATATGGCTTATTGATTGTAGTGCTTCAAGCCACTTCAACGGATAGAAGGGTGCTCTCTCTAAGTTGGTAGAGATGGAAACAGTCAGATTATACTTGGAGTCGATGCCACCTATCCCAGAAAGGGTGTAGGGAACGTTACCCCTCAATTGAATGAGGGTAACTCAATTCATTACAGAATTTCTTTTATGTACCTGATCGCAAGAAGAACCTAGTGTCCATTTCGGCAATGGAAGTCAAAGGTTACAGGGTGGCATTCATCGATGGAAAGGTACGTGTTTGAAAATAGAATTTTCAAAGATGCTTTTATCTTTGAGTTCAGGGTCAGCATTTTGTATCAAGTTGCAGGATGGTCCATTGGGGACCATGTCAATTGTCACATCTCATATATAGCATTGGAGGTCTACTTATCCTGGGGTCCTACCCGATGTGAATCAGATGGTGACAGGGATGCTTGAATTCAAGAAGAGCATGAAGGTACATGTCTGAGATGTACCAAAGGAAAATCTTACAAGAGGACCATTCCCCTCATGTAGCAGGTTCACAGGTTTGGAACAACCCGGGGGGTTTGAGATGCATGATCAGGAATCTCATGTATGCAGGTGGAAGAAGGCCCTCTATGGCTTGAAGCAAACACCCTGGGCTTAATATGAGAGGATTGATAGCTGTCTGATGCAGCTGAGATTCACTAGGAGTGAAGTCGATCCAAACCATTGCTTGAAGGTTGTGGATGATAGACCTCTCATACTGACACCTTCTGAGGATGACCTCTTTCTAACAAGTGCAGACCCTCTCATTTGCAGAAGTACAAGGGAGTTGGATTCCGGATTTGGAATGGTGAACTGCAAACCCGCGACTACCTCGATGGATCTTAACTTTCAAAAGTTATGTGATAAGGATACCGTGCCTATTTTGGGAAATGCCTCTGAGTTTCACAAACTCATACTAGCATTGATGTTCTTGGTGAACTCCCGTCCGGATATATGTTTTGCAGTTAGCATGTTGGGCTCATATTTGGTTGAGCCTCACTGGATTGATGCCAAGAATCATTTGAGATATCTTCAGGGCACAATCTCTCATGAATTGAGATACATAGTCGGAAATATGAAGTTGCATGATTATACTGATCATGATTAGGCATGCAGTGTGAAGGATCGCAAGAGCACTTCTGGGTGTTGACTCTTTTGGGTTCTGCTCGATATCCTAGATGAGCGAGAAGCAGAAGACAGTTGCTTTGAGCACCACTGAGACCAAATACATAGCTACGAGTATAATCTCATGTGAAGCTGCCTGGTTGTGGAAGCTCTTCAGTGAGCTGTTTGTACACATGATGGATACCACCGTGATCTTCCGTGTCAACCAAGGGGGGATTCGATTGTTGAGGAATCCTGTATTCTATGATTGCTCCAGCATATAGACATCAGATACTACCTTATATGGGATATGGTACATCGATGAGCGAGAATGCTCCATCGCATTGAGACTGATGTACAGGTCACATACATTCTATCTAAGCCTCGGGGAAAGGTCAAATTTGTGACTTTCCCGAACTACTTGGAGTCGTTGAGAGACCCTCTTATGAGGGTCTTGCATGATGCATGCATTGAGCTCTGGGAACTCCGGGGGGCTTCGGGTACTTCTTGGAGCAACAAGCGACCATCGTACAACTCACCCTCCCCTAATGGTGCGCTGTGTACAGGGTGAATGGTTCAGCCTTCCCCTATGATACCCCATGGCGACTTATGGACAGGATGAGTGGTTCTCCTGTCGAGGTATCCTACCCATGCAGTCTCGGACTCATGGGAAGTACCTCTCATCTGGCCAATGAGCAAGGAAATAGGGTTAAGGACCATAGTAGTACTATCGATGGACGCATCGTTGTATCTACCGTACTCCCTATGCTAGGATGACCTCCATTGATCTGGGATCAGTATGAGTGGTTTGAGACACTCTCATTTGATATTGATCTGGGATCAATTGGAACTAACTTCGAGCCAGTGAGAGTGATATGACTCGCTCTCTTTTGGAACTGATCTGAGATCAGTAAGAGTGGCAAGACACACTCTCTTCATATGGAACTGACTGCGGGTGAGTAGAGAATGGTATGAGACATTCCCGATCAATTCTCCTTCTTCATGGTTCAGCAGAGCAGAGCAGAGCAGTACAGGGCACTGATGGCAGAGATAGTACAGTCTGGCAGATGGATCAGCGGATGGAGTTCTCCCTGGTTGAGAGGGAGTGTTAGAATTGGCAACTAGGGCCAAACTCCATGTGGGTAATCTTATTTATGGCAACTGATATTTTTCTTGGATCCCTCTCAAAGAGAGGTGTAGGATTGATCTAAAGATCATCCAATTCCGATAAGTATTCATGGAGTTATGAATTTATTTGTGTTATAAGAGAATTCGTCAAGGTCGGCCAGCGACCAAATTACCCCCACATGTGCTCAACGTTTTAGTATAAAAGGAGATGACTTGAGAGTCATTTCACACACACTTCACTCTTGATTTCTCTCCACTTGCTCTGGGTTTTAGTGGAAGAGAAATCTAAGAGAGGATGCCCTAAACGCAAAAGGTAAGGAGCCCTAGTATGAGACCCAGACACAGTCAAGGAGGGCTACACATTGCCCTATACGCTGGTCTCTACAAGCACTAGACATAATCAAGAAGGAAGCCTACACGCTGCCCTATACGTTGGTCTCTACAAGCCCTAGACGCAGTCAAAGAAGGAAGCCTACACGCTGCCCTATATGCTGGTCTCTAAAAGCCCTAGCCGCAGTCAAGGAGGGTTACTATGATGCCCTAACCGCAGGTCCATGATGCCCTAGCCGCAGGCCACCTCAAGTGACCGAATTAATGGATGGAGGACCAAGGATCTAGGATCGAGAAGGCAGGCTGCTAGGCCGAGTAGAGGAAAGCTAGATGCAAGAATTTGAGTGGTTGTTTGGGCACATTGAAGAGGTTGAAAGCTACAGCAAGCTAGGCCGCAGGGCATAGCAAGCTGTTGGAGTTATTCCATGGCTGCGTTGAGAGGATAACGTGGCATGGGAGGAGCCTCTTCAAGGTTGGCCGCAGCACTAGAGGGCTAGTCTTGCTGTGTTGGGTTAAGGGCAATGGCACATACCCTAACCAGAAGTGCAATCACAGCAATGCCAACAATTGGGACAGCAACAATTGGGATAGCAGCAATAATGGGACAGCGACAATGATGGGACAACAGCAATGGTGTGCTAACAATTGGGACAGCAACAATGACATGCTAACAAATGGGGCAGCAACATGACATGGTGGAGCAATAGCCAATTGGGACAGCAGTACGGTAAGCATGGTGCTGCAAGCACATTGGGCAAGGTGCAAAAAGCACATGGTGGCAAGCATGATGCTGCAAGCACATGGGATAGCAGTGTGGCAACATGGTGCAGCAATGGCACATAGGACAACAATGGTACATGATACAGTACATTGAGGTACAGTATGACGCAGCACTGGTGAGTGTAGCAAGATGATAAGGTACAACAAGATGTTGTAGTACAAGAAAGTGCAGCATGGTAATAAGGTCTAGCATAGTGATGATGGGTGCAGCACAGTGAGGTGGAGCGTGATGACGAGGTGCAGCACAGTGAGGTGGAACTTGATGACGAGGTGCAGCACAATGATAGGAGATGGAGTCACCTTGGAGAATCAGTTGAAGCAGCACGTCTTCAATTGAGTTCAGCTACCTCATGTATCATCTACTTAGAGATGATCTATGCTCTTATTTCGATAAGTCAACGTGTTGACTTCTATTGTATATGTACTATCTCTCTCTCTCTCTGTGCTGAACTATTGGAGAACATATAAGAAGAATTGATCAAGGGTTTCCCCACATTGGGGTTTGTCCTTGGCTAGTGCCACATCTTATGTCCTCTTGTCTTGGCTTGCCTTCTGCGATCTATGTTTATGTTCTATCTGCAATTGAGCTAACTATGAAAATTGAAATAAATTGCTCTAAGCATAGAACATACCTAAAATTAACATAGACGTTGTCCTAAAGATGCCCTAGACCCTATCCTAAAGAAGCCCTAGATGCAGTCCTAAAGAAGCCCTAGCCGCAGTCCTAAGGAATGCCCTAGCCGCAGTCCATTGTGCAACACACAATACATCAGAAAGGAGCTCGTTGAGGAGGATAACTTCTTAGTTAGGCCGCAGCAAAGAAAGGAAATTCCACTGTGGATTTCAGGACTATCTTAAGGGCAAACAGGGGTCCGAAAGTGTTGGAAGGGAGTTGTGATATTCATTGGGATAGAGCAATATGATGGTGCTGCTAACACATTGGAACATCGACAATAAAATTGGGACAGCAATCACATTGGAACAGCAAGCACAATTGGGATAGCAGCGATGACATGTGGCAACAAAGGCACAATTGGGACAGCAGCAATGACATGTGGCAGCAAAGGCACAATGGGACAGCAGCAAGGTACAGCAAGGCTACAATAGGATAGCAGTCACTAACAGTGGGACAGCAGTGCTACGAATGTGACAGCAAGGTGACACATGAAGCTGAATGCATGATAGTGCAGCGAGATGCATGGGCAGCATGATAGCAATGTTACAATGACAGCATGATAGCAATGATGGCATGGTACAGCAATGTCACTAACAGTGGGACAACAGTATGCCACATGGGACAACAGTGGCTAGCATGGTGCTGCTATGGCACATGGGACAATTGTGGTAGCATGGTGCAACAATGGCACATGGGACAGCAGTGGCAGCATAAGGTGCAGCAGTATATGTGTGTAGCATGGTTATGAGGTCCAACATGGTGCAGCACAGTGAGGTGCAACGTGATGACGAGGTGCAGCACAATGATATGTGAAGTAGTCACCTTGGAGAATCAGTTGAAGCAGCATGTTTTCACCTGAGTTCAGCTATTTCATGTATCATCTTCTTAGAGATGATCTATGATCTTATTTAGATAAATCAAAGTGTTGACTTCTGCTGGAAATGTACTCTCTCTCTCTCTCTCTCTGCTAAACTATTCAAGAACATATAAGAAGAATTGATCAAGGGTTTCCCCATATTGGGGTTGTCCCTGGCTAGGCGCCACGTCTTGTGTCCTCTTGTCTTTGGCTTGTCTTCTGTGATTTTATGTTTATGTTCTATCTGCAATTTACTTTAATGTTTGATGTGATTGCTAATCTTGCAAAGATAATGAGCTAACTGTGAAAATTGAAATAAAATTGCTCTAAGCATAGAACATACCTAAAATTAACATGGTATCAGAGCTGAGGTGAAGACAAAGCCCAAGCAAGAGTGAAAGAACAATCACCGAAGACAGTTGGGAAAGGACAAAAGGCTCAATGGATTCCTCATCCCCCTTAAAATTCACCAAGTGTGAAGTCGAAGCAGAGAATATTATCAGAATGGCACAGCGGAAACTTCTAATGGCCTACCTAAAGACACTTCAATGGGAAGTCTGAATCTAAGGATGGAAGGAAAGGCAGATGCCTTGTTTGTAATAAGTTCAACCATTATGAGAAGGAGTGTCCAAATGGTAGGGACATGTCACTTGATGATGATAACAATCATTCCAAGGACATCTTCAATGATCGAAGGAATGACAGGTAATGCAGGTCATCAAGGAAATAGCCGACTCTTCAAAGAAAGCAAGGAACCCCATGTATGAAGAATCAAATGTTGTTTTTGATAAGATAAAGAAGCATTATCTTATATTGGCCCTCTCCTTCAAACTCTTTGGGAATCTGGCTTATTGATTGTAGTGTTTCAAGGCACTTCATCGAATGGAAGTGTGCTCTCTCTAATTTGGTAGAGATGTAAACAATCGTGGGATTATACTTGGAGTCACTCTAATTTGGTAGAGATGGAAACAATCGTGGGATTATACTTGGAGTCAATGCCACCTATCCCGGAAAGGGTGTAGGGAATGTTACCCCTCAATTGAATAAGGGTAACTCGATTCCTTTACAAGAATCTCTTTTATGTCCCTGATCACAAGAAGAACCCGATGTCCATTTCGGCAATGGAAGTCAAAGGTTTTAGGGCGATGTTCATCGATGGAAAGGTACATGTTTGAAAATGAAATTTTCAAAGATGCTTTTGATTTCAGGGTTGTATCAAGTTGCAAGAAGTCCATTAGGGACCATGTCAATTGTCACATCTCATCTATAGCACTGGAGGTCGACTTATTATGGGGGCCTACCGGATGTGAGTCAGATGGTGACAGGGATGCCTGAATTCAAAAAGAGCATGAAGGTACATGTCTGAGATGTACCGAAGGAAAATCTTACAAGGGGACCATTCCCCTCAAGAAGCATGTCCATAGGGTTGGAACAACCGAGAGGGGTTTGAGATTCGTGATCGAGAATCTCATGTATGCAAATGGAAGAAAGACCTCTATGGCTTGAAGCAAACACCCCTGGCTTAATACGAGAGGATTTATAGCTGCCTGACGAAGCTGAGATTCACTAAGAGTGAAGTCAATCCAAATCATTGCTTGAAAGTTGTGGATGATATACCTCTCATACTGGCACCTTCTGAGGACGACCTCTTTATGACAGGTGCAGACCCTCTCATTTGCAAAAGTAAGAGGGAGTTGGATTCCGGATTTGGAATGGTGAACTACAAACCTGCGACTACCTCAATGGAGCTTAATTTTCAGAAGTTATGTGGCATGGATACCGGACTTGATTTGGGAAATGCCTCTGAGTTTCACAAACTCCTACTAGCATTGATATTCTTGCTGAACTCTCGTTCGGATATATGTTTTGCAATTAGCATGGTGAGCTCATATATGGTTGAGCCTCACTAGATTGGTGCCAAGGATCTTTTGAGATATCTTCGGGGCACAATCTCTCATAGATTGAGATACACTGCCAGAAATATGAAGCTGCATGATTATTCGAATGTTGGCTGGGCAGGCAATGTGGAGGATCGCAAGAGCACTTCTGAGCGTTGGTTCTCTTTGGGTTCTACTTCGATATCCTGAATGAGTAAGAAGCAGAAGTCAGTTGCTATAAGCACTGCTGAGATAGAATACATAGCTACGAGTATGACCTCGTGTGAAGCTTCCTGGTTGCGGAAGCTCTTCAATGAGTTGTTTGTGCACATGATGGATACCACCATGATCTTCTGTGTCAACCAGAGGGGAATTCGATTATTGAGGAATCCTGTATTCTATGATTGCTCCAACATATAGACATCAGATATTACCTTACCTGGAATATGGTACGTCGATGAGCGAGGAGGCTCCATCGCATTGAGACTAATGTACAGGTCGCAAACATTCTGTCAAAGCCCAGGGGATAGGTCAAATTTGTGACTTTGCCAAACGACTTGGAGTCATTGAGAGACCCTCTTATGATGGTCTTGCATGATGCATGCATTAAGCTCTGGGAGCTCCGGGGGGCTTGGGGTACTTCTTGGAGCAATAAGCGACCATAGGGCGACTCACCCTCTCCTAATGGTGCGTTGTGTACAGGATGAATGGTTCAGCCTTCTCCTGTGATACCCCATGGCGACTTATGGACAGGATGAGTGGTTCTCCTGTCCAGACATCCTACCCATGCAGTCTGGGACTCATGAGAAGTACCTCTCATCTGGCCAATGAGCAGGGAAATGGGGTTAGGGACCATAGTAGTACTATGGATGGACGCATTGTTGTATCTACCGTACTCCCTATGCTAGGATGACCTCCACTAATCTGGGATCAATGAAACTGATCTAGGATCAGTATGAGTGGTTTGAGACACTCTCTTGTGATATTGATCTAGGATCAATGACACTGACTTCGGGCAGTAAGAGTGACATGACTCACTCTCTTGGAACTAATCTAGGATTAGTAAGAGTGGTATGACACACTCTCTTCATATGGAACTAACTTCGGGTCAGTAGAGAATGGTATGAGACATTCTTGATCAATTCTTCTTCTTCATGGTTCAGCAAAGCAGAGCAATGCAAGGCACTAATGGCAGAGATAGTACAGTCTGGCAAATGGATCAACAGATGGAGTTCTTCCTAGTTGATAGGGAGTGTTAAAATTGGCAACTAGGGCCAAACTCCATGTGGGTCATCTTATTTAGGGCAACTGATATTTTTCTTGGATCCCTCTCATCGAGAGGTGTAGGATTGATCTAAAGATCATCTGATTCCGATAAGTATTCAATGGAATTATGAATTTATTTGTGCTTATAAAGACAAATTCGTCAAAGTCGGCCAGCAACTGAATAACACCCACATGTGCTCAACGTTTTAGTATAAAAAGGAGATGACTTGAGAGTCATTTCACACACTTCTCTCTTGATTTCTCTCCACTTGTCTTGGGTTTTAGTGTGAGAGAAATCTAGGACGAAGAAACCCTAAACGATGTCCTAAAGATGCCCTAGATGCTATCCTAAAGATGCCCTAGCTGCAGTCCTAAGGATGCCCTAGCCACAGTGCATTGTGCAACACACAATACATCAGAAAGGAGCTCGTTGAGGAGGATAACTTCTGAGTTAGGCCGCAGCAAAGAGAGGAAATTCCAGCGTGGATTTCAGGACTATCTTAAGGGCAAACAGGGGTCCGAAAGTGTTGGAAGGGAGCTGTGATATTCATTGGGATAGCAGCAATAGGATGGTGCTGCTAACACATTAGAACAGCGACAATAAGATTGGGACAGCAAACACATTGGAACATCAAGCACAACTGGGACAGCAGCAATGACATGTAGCAGCAAAGGCACAATTGGGACAGCAGCAATGACATGCCGCAGCAAAGGCACAATGGGACAGCAGCAAGGCTACAATAGGACAGCAAGCAATCATAGGAGCAGCAGTCACTAACAGTGGGACAGCAATGCTAGGAATGTGACAGCAAGGTGACGCATGAAGTTTAAATGCATGATAGTGCAGCAAGATGCATGGGCAGCATGATAGCAATGATGGCATGGTACAGCAATGTTACAATGACATAATGATAGCAATGATGGCATGGTACAGCATTGTCACTAACAGTGGGACAGCAATATGCCACATGGGACAGCAGTGGCTAGCATGGTGCTACTATGGCACATGGGGCAGCTGTGGTAGCATGGTGCAACAGTGGCACATGGGGCAGCAGTAGCAGCATAAGGTGCAGC
>APFE031218723.1:0-16504 GCA_000404065.3 Pinus taeda
GGACAACTCATATACTAACGACTCCCAACTAATCTGAGTCGACGTTTATTAACCGAATACCAAATTCAAGGAAGAATTGTAGAAGGATGAGCCATCTGATTGTCTTAGGTTGGCTATCCAATCTTTAACTCGATTTATATGCTAACATTTTGTATCTAGTATTGCGACACGACTCACCCAACTCGTGGTGCTTGTGGGCACTCAACCTTAAGGGCCTAACATTCTCCCCCACTTCAAAGATGTTGTCATCCTCAACAATAAACCCCCTAGAAATCCATCTATCACCAAGATGTTGCATCCCCACGAAGATTGCCCATCAACATAACATCCCATGCCATTGAACAACCTCCTATCAACAGGACACAAATCATGTGAAGAATGCTCATCTCCTAACACTGCATCAATAATGTGAACCTGCGAATTCTCTCATAAGAATGGCATGCGTTGGATCCCCTTATGTCATCAACTAATCAGGTAGCTAATCTGATCGTAGCGCCAACTCCACAAGAACTCATGCCACCCAAACAAGTGAAAACACGTCACATCCTGATGTCGTCCCAAACATCTCTACACATAAAACCCACCATTTCGAATTTTCTCATCAGGAAGTACCTTTGCTAGACTCTCCACATATCTTTGGACTCGCCACCCTGAGCAACTAATGATGAGCCCATCTCCAAGAGCACACAAAGAAAACGACATGGGGTGTCGAGGACTACCACTCCACACTCCATATCCAACTCAACCTCCTGAATATGTACCCTAATCTCTTGAATATAATCTATCTATTGCTAGAAATAGTTGTTCGCCTCATGGAATGACCCCTCCATATCTGTTTGCAACATATCTCAATAATGGGGGATATGAACCTATCCTCCCCTCAATCTCCTTAATCAATCTCTCCAACTCTAGATCCTGAGGCCATACATCTAACTCTATAGTCTCCCTCGACTCCTCACACTCCACACTAGCTAGTTTATACCAAGGCTCATCATTTTGAACCTCTTCCCAAACTACAAATGAAATCCTATTGACTCCATCATCATCAAAGTAATCCTCAATCAATTGTCCCTCATCATCATAAATTTCATCAAACTCGGGTGGTGATCTCTCAACATCAACCATATGAGGTCTCCCAGCGAGACTCAAAACCCTCTCTTCCAAATTAGTCATCATCCTAGTCTATTGTAAAAGGATAGACTCCACACGATTCAACCTCCTAAAAATCTCATCATCAAGCTATCTCTCTGCCACAAGGACAACTATCATCCTAGCACCTCCATCTGAAATGGCTCGTATAACTCTCTCTCCAATCAAAAATTCCCATCCCTATATAATCTCATAGTCATCCAATTGAATGATAGTGAAGTCAAGCTGCTGACTCCAGCATTCAATCTGCACCAAAACATCCCTAACTAATTTGAAAACTCTCCTATACTTGTAGTTCCCTGATTTGAAAGAAAAATGGACTGGAACAATTTGCAATCCAAATCTCCTCGCTACATCCTCCCTCATGAAGTGGGTAGCACTGCAATCCACAAAAGGAACCTACAAACTTCGAACAAAATCTACACCTACATAGTTCAATCGATTTATGCTCTGATCCTATTTAAGATTGGTCACTTTTTAACACGCTGCACTCAAACACTGCATCACTCCCACAGAAGGTTTCTTTGTCTCCTATATCACAATCAACTTCTACCTCAATGGACATATGCTTAGCCATCTAATCTTCTGCGCACATCAAAAATGAAAGATACTTCTACTTCCGTGAAATACTTTGCTTATGTCCATCCTCTTTCAAAGATTTCCCTTTCCTAATCCTAATGAACTAATGACCACAACCCTGAAGAATGGAGATGAAATCTAGGGAATGATGGAAAGTGGTAAGCATCCACGCTACTTCAATCCAAGTTACCCAATTAGTGCCCTTCCTATAACCCTAAGGCCTCAAAGCAGGTCCCAATGGACTAGGGTCAAAAACTAACCTCTCTCGTAAGTCAGAGAATAAGTTTACAACCAAGATTGGTTAATAATACAAATCACCCCTTAATTCGAATTAGAATTCCCAAAGCATCAAGAAAAAGCACAATATTACAAGAAGTATACTGAATGATGACCCACCTACCTTAATTAATTTGATCATTAAATCCCTAATCCTACAAAAGTTTGTTTTAATTGAGAAGTAAGAGGTAACCTTAGAATTGCTTTGTCTTGCCTCATGGACCCTATCTACTACTAGGGAAGCCTCCTTTTTGTTGGGTTCGTCTCAACCTTAAAAGACGAAGTAGTTGCATAGGTGGCAATTGCAACACTTTCAAGCTACACTCAAGCTTAGTACCTTGTGATGGCCTTGCAATGAGAGACATGTAAGTTTCTATGACAACAAGCTTCTAATGCATTACCATTTTTTCTATTTAAGCTTCTAATGTGTTACCATCTTCAACCAAAACCAAAATGAAAAGGAAATAAATACCCAAAACAATGGGTAAAATAACCTTTGGAATATTGTTGAATAGAGTGATAGTCAACTCTCAAGAGGCCATGTTTGATATAATAAAACCACTTAACATAACCTTACTCAAAATCATGTGAAATCGCCAATCATTAAGGATGGTTGCCGCAAAATTTGGCAAGCCTTATGAGGGGACTCACAAGGTGAGGATCAAACCTTGTAGCAACAATGAGGAAGGACAAGCCATTATCACCTCAATAATCTTCCTCCTGCTATTTAGTGAAGACTCACCACAGTAGAGGCTCACCTATATTCACCTATAAGGGTATTTTAGTGGAAGCGTAACTAAATTGGCATATTTTCAACGCCCACTCAATACCTTTTTCTATCATTTTCCATTCTTTATCCCTTCCTAGTGCCTTTTGGATCCATCATTACCACATTTGTAGTGAAGTTATGAATAATCTCTTTTTACACCACTTTCACTTCTTCTTATGCATTACGATGTAAAACTGCCATATTTCATACTAACATGGTCAAACAAAAGTGAAAGTCAATGGTTGCAAATCCCACAACAGGGGTTGCAACTCCATTTCCCACATCAAAACTTCCTACAGGTGTCGCCACTCCATTCCAAGCATTTCAACTCCCTATAAGCGCTACAACTTTGAATATAATGCGCAATTTCTACAACTCCAATGGCAATCATCATTGTTGCAACTCTGGCGTTGCCACTTGCCGAGATAATGATCCAGCAAATTACCTGTGAACCAATGAAGCTGCTACAATTTTGAGTTGCCATTCTGTTGTTGAATTCCCTACATTTTTCCTTGTTGCCACAACTCTCATTGTTGCAACTCCGAAATATCACGTCGGCTCTTTGTGCAACGTTCCAACCGTACTGTCAGCACAAGTTTCTCACAAAAGAAGACGACGTAGGCAAGCGGGTGAGTGATTAAGGAGGTAAACTCACATGCTAACGACTCCCGGCTAATCTGAGTCAACATTTGTTAACCAAATACCAAATTCTCGAAAGAATTTCAAAACGATGAGTCGTATGATTCTCTTACGCTAGCTATCTGATTCCTTCACTTAGTCTACATACCAACATTTCGTATAAATACCTAAATTATTTCAAACCCTGGGGGGGAAGTATTGTTAAAATGCATTGTGTAATTTCTACACCCCTGCAATGAAAAGTGTCTTTTGCTCCAACTATTCGATGGCCTTCTCATGATCTATTGAATTGAAGATTTAATAGTAACTTATCTAAGGAAGTAACTTGTGAAACTGATATCATGATGTCTACGTTTTATTTCTAAATTATTTATTTATAAGTCATTTGCATCATTGCCTAGTGCTATTGTGTGAATTTTACAACAATCAAGAATATCATCATACTTGAACAAGTCACCTCTAGCAGCTATTGTGTTTACTTTCTGCGAGTGCTTTCATGCAATTGTGATTTACCTTACTTGCGATTTACTTTCTTGCAAAGAATGTTTCATTTCCTACAAGGTGTGGTGTGTTTGATTAGATCAGTGACATGTGAAAGAATCATTATCTTGTATTGTGGTAACATTTAGATTACTACAACCTCAACACACACAACATATTGCACTAGCACATACAATGCACGACAGCTCACAAGTTCCAAACAAATCCAAAATTGACAATTAAATGAGAATACTTTTGCTTGTCTTCCCGAGTTATTCGAAGGGTAATTAAAAGACATGTCACTAGTTAGAGGGCTCTTAGGTGATATAATTGGCCTAGGGAAAGATACCTTAATCATTGAATGGGCTCAATTCTTTTAGTATACTAACACTGAACAAAGATGTGCGTAAGCTAGGGTTTATCGATATGCAATGATGAAGGAATACCTAGACATGTAGAAGTTATATAAAGAGTTTATTTAATGATTGGATCAACAAAATGAAAAAGGTAAGCCCTCATAAAGGCTTCAAGTTTTAGCTTGACTATGATTAGGGTTTCTAGAGCACAAAACAGTTTGGGTTGACGTCAACACTATTTGGTGAGGACTCACCACAATAAGAGTTAGATTTTGCATTTAAAACGCAAAAGGACTCTGACCCTAGATTTTCATCCACAAACATCCAATCAAAATGTCCCCAAATGTAAATCAAGAAGGAATCCTCTATTTATATGATGTATATCCCTTCACGTTTACAAAAATATTAGCATTATAAGCCCTCAAAGGCCTAAACTGATATATAAAAAACCACCTAGCGAAACCATCTCAAGATCAGGTCAAAGTCGCAATCATTAGGGACAATGATCATAGATGCATCATAGTGGACCACACTTAATTGTTAAGGGTGTAATAACAATTGAAACTGAGATCACCCTCAAATAACTAAATAGAATAAGAACCATAAAAGTGTTCCCTAATTTTGTTAAGGATTGCTAGATAATCAGCAATATTATAATGACAATGGAGGTGAAGGAATTCAAGGCAAGGTCCCTTGGCCATGCAACCAATTGAAAAACGTCCATCATCCTTAGTGTATAGATGTAAAGAGGGAGCAGTCATGGAGCCATGAATTAACCCATCCCTCATCCTACTCTTTCCAGCCCTCTGAGGAAACTTTTTCTTCTTTTTTAAACGTCCATCATCCTTAGTGTATAGATGTAAAGAGGGAGCAGTCATGGAGGCATGAGTTAACCCATCCCTCATCCTACTCTTTCCACCCTTCTGAGGAAACTTTTTCTTCTTTTTTAAAAGGTTTCACAATGTAATGCCCCCAAAGCTCTCCTGCAGTAAAGGAGCGTCAAGGCCCTTTGGGTGTGGACACCGACAAGGTTCCTTGGAGTTGCAATGACCAACTTACAAGTATTTGTCTCCCAAATTACACTTCTAGCACTTTTATTCATATGTTAGATATATTACGCGTGTGGTATCCAACATGTAATCAAAACACAAGTATAATGCCCAATACTCAATTAACATTCCTCTCATGTGCGAGAGTCCAATCATCGCATCATTATCATCATGTTACAATATTACGTCAAATTCGCACAATACAAAAATGCTCATAAAGAAGTGCACCAAGATATGGAAAAGGGGACCCTCGGTCTACCCACACATGTTATTATAAAGGTTTCACAAATGCATTACAATGTTGCCAAATATCCAAGATAGCTCTGGTTTTGCTCCTAATTAAAGACCTCAAATTTAAATTCAAAACACCCTACTCAATCCACCCTTGGGTATACACATTTGGTTGCTTAAGAGACTTTGAAGTGTGGCACATTGCTGTCACAAAATGAGGTCTAAACATCTTCGCCTACTGCTGCAATCACAATTTCAATCCCTCAGCTACCATCATCGTCCAACTTGTGCGTAGAACCTCCTCTCGAAATTCGATTGGTTCAGTTTGTTTCTCTTCTTTACCCGTTAGGGTAGAGCGAACCTCAAATTCAGTTCTTCTCTCCTTTGTGGCTCAAAATTGCAGCAAGGTTCAGAGTTGTTGTTAGACACCTAATCCATTAGGGTTTTGGTGCACAGTTACTGCATGTCCAAGAAACCTTGGAAGTTGAACCCAATGGTTTGTATGTTGTATTTATATGTACATCATTCTTAATAGAATTGGAATTCATTTCCAATAGTAGTATCAAAGCATGGTAGATATGATATTCATTGAATAGCATTAAAAAACTATGCAACGCCAATATGGGCATAGAACAGATTTGTCGTAGTGTAGGTTGGTGTTGGAATTAACCATGCCATTGTTGGGTCGGAAGAGAGCATAGTCCAGAGGAACACTGCTCAGGTTTCCCTTGTATCCTTAATACAGGTAAAAAAATAAACTAGAAAGGGCGGGTACAATACCATAAAAAGTCCAAGAGTTGCTTCATGTAAGCCATTTTTTTTCATTTAAGGAGCCACTGGGACGACCTGAAGACCTAAAAATAGTGTGTTGTGGGTACCTTGACAATGTTGTTGAGGTTGAGGCTCAGCATGGCCACGTATATGTTCATATCTTAAAATGACATCATTTGCAAAAGATTGCTCCCTTCATTTCTTAGACGGTTGAAGATTTCTAGTGGTCTTGTATGTCTATCGTCTTCATTATATTATTTACCAAAGATTTTAATAAATTTATATATTGTAGTATGCAGACTCCAGAGTGTCAATCCAATGTCTATAAATTATAAATCAACTCTAGTTGTATGTTACTAGGCGCATTCTTGGGTAATAGAACTCGAGCATTTGTTCGTAAGTGAAGATTTGTACCATAAGATATCGTGACATTCTAAGCATTTGTCCCTAATGATTTTCATAAATCTTGTCGAATGATGAAGCCACGATAGCTACAACTGATCCAGAAGTGGAGTAATGTGAGGGGAAGGCAAAAAAGAGAAAATATAAAAGCTCTATCGAAAGGCATGAGCATATGCGGGTTGGCTTCTCCTGTATTTGGTTCTTTTTATATGCCTACTTCTCCTATTAAGTTTTGGATATATACCAAGTGTTTTTGTGTGTCTCCAATTCGTACAACATAGAAGACTATTCTCCCATATGCTGGTGCATGAAGTAATTGCTATTGGAGATGCATGCCCTGACCACATCAATTTCTCTTGAGGATTTCGACTTCTCATTCATCTTATTCTATAATGTCGCTACTCCATATGTGAATTGAATCCACTATTCTCCCATATGCTGGTGCATGAAGTAATTGCTATTGGAGATGCATGCCCTGACCACATCAATTTCTCTTGAGGATTTCGACTTCTCATTCATCTTATTCTATAATGTCGCTACTCCATATGTGAATTGAATCTGTTATTAGATCAATATTTGAAATAAAATTGAATATTTTATCAATGGTAGAAAACCCAATCAATTGTATTGCAACTCGGACATTCAAAACATCACCTTACAAACTCATCTCTCATGAGTAGATTCGATGTATTTAGTCAGCCCATGCGATTAACCTATGAGGGAAAGTGACATTTCTCTTTTGCTAAAAGGAGGCTAAAGTCAAAAATACCCATCATTCGGTCCAAAGGGAAAAGAATGGCATTTCTATAAACGGGGATCTCCTGGAGATAAATTTTACATATTTCAGTGTTGCTCTTGATTATTCCAAGTTGATGAGGTAATCTCCAACATGTGTGATGTGTTGAGATATGATCTTTGCTGCTCACATTAAACAAGTTGTTGTAGTTGCGATATCTATCTAGCACCACAGTAGCCGTGGGCTCAAAGAAAGCATAGTCGAGTTTAATGACCAAAGCAGGTAACTTCAAGGCCGTATTATGCAAGACCTCTATCCATGTGGATGTTCCATCTTGATTCACTGCCACCCCAAAACTCTGAATCTCATGAGATGCATGGAAAATATAACAAAAAAATTGAGTATTATCCCAAAATACAGAAGCTCGTGAGATGTGTGGCAAATGTCACAATTTAATTGAGGACAATGTGAGCTTCTATCGGTGATTACTGCCTAGATTATATCAATTGGTTCAATTCTGGTGGAGTTGCATTGGTTTAAAAATATCATTGGTTGATGTACATTCTAATTGGTCTTCACAATGATAGTTTAAGCGTGTTTGGAATGATTTCATTGACATTCAACTTTAAATACATTTAAATTACATGAGGTCTAGTTTAGCATTTAACTTGAATTTCATTTAGTGAAAAAAGTTTATTTGTTGACATTGCAAGTGGGTGCACTTTAGGTTGAAGTCAACACCCTTAAATTAATTTTTGAGCTTGAGTTATTGTAAAATGGCTTGAATTACTAATATACTAAGAGTTATTGAACCCTCTAATACTATCTCCTATTTATAACACAATCCAAATTAGCAAGGACACTCTCTAACATTCGAACCTATTTGCAAAATGCACAAGACAAGATCAAGTTTCTGCAACACGAATCTCAATTCCAACGAGATGAAATACAACAGAAGAGTCATGATTCTGAATTGGTTCATGTTTAGAACAGCTGCCTTTATGAGTCTGACTCTCATCAACAGTCAAAGATTAATCAAATTTGTGAGGTCATTCCAGATTTGCATAAAGATGCAGAAGTTCAAACGGCACTTCACAAGCCCATCATTAGACCATGGAAAGAAGTTAACAAAAGGAAAATAACTGGTCTTGGATATGAAAATGATGTGTCATTTCATATTTTGAACTATTCCAAGCGCATCCAATTTCATAGTGTTAGGTCTCTTCAGCATGGTTCATTTTCACTTGTTCATATTCCATAGCCACAACAGATTGTTAGATACCAACATTGTGATAGAGCTGGCCATGTGAAAGATCAATGTTTTGATCTTCACCGTTGTGGGCCCTTGTGAGCATTGTGGTAAGCACACTCATCATTCAGACAAATGTTTCAAAAACAAGACTCCTGCAAGAATGAAGATTCACCTTGGATGGATTACTTCTTGGCTATGGTCTTCAACAGCCAAGACAATATACCGATCATACCACAGAATTTGTTCTCGAGTATTAACTTCTCTTATAGTGAATATTTATTCATCTTCTCACCTTGTATCACAAGGGGGCGTTGATGGTCAATTACTAGCTTTGAAGGTTTATCAAGAGAGCATGAACAAGAGCTAGTTGCGAGAGCCTAGAGCTCGAGTCAACCAGTTTCAGAGTTGTAGCCAAAGACAAATTTATGCTCCATGAGCATGCTTTCTGGTTGGTGGCCACTTACACCACCACTTGCTGAAGACTTCGGTTTCTACTACACATTGTCTGGTAATCTTCGGACCATTATCAGGGAGCATTTCCACTAGTAGAAGACTCCAATTTCTAGCAATATTGGGAATTGTTCTAGGAACTGTTTTAAGCTTTAGCTCTAGAGTTGGTGACTGACCTTAAACCACCACCGATAGAGATGTCAAGTTCTCCCATTTGGTTTTTTTTCATCCTCAAAAACCACCATTCCAAAGAGCTCATTTTTCCATTGGTTGTCATGCATTGCTACAGTTTAGATCTCTTCTTGGACTCATATAAACCCCTTCAGATTAAGGGGGGAATGTTAGACACCTAATCCATTAAGGTTATAGTAGACAGTTACTGCATGTCCAATAAACCTTGGAAGTTGAATCCAACAATTTGTATGTTATATTTATATGTACAACATTCCTAATAGAAATTGAATTCATTTCCAACAATGATTCCAACAGTTGCATATTTCTCCTTGTCTTGCCTTTCCTTGCGAACTTACCTCCCAAGGCTTGTTTCTTGCCTTCCAACTCGGTTACACAACTCTCATTATATGTGGATCATATGGTCACACAAATGTATGTGTCTCATCCAACAGACACGTCTCTTTTGTCGGCCAACCCTTCACATCTCACCAGTCCACTGAAAAAATATTTGTTTTGACCTCCTTTCTCATGAAATCGACCCAATTCATGGTGAAATCTCCAATGTGGCGATGTGTGGGCTCCGTTGGCACGACCTAACTAACGTGACCCATCATAAGGGAAACCTAAAATTTGGGCGAGCGCTAAACACTTGCTCCAACTCATACCCATTCAACTCATTACGCTTGGGTGCTCTCATCTCAACCATCTAACTTGATCATGAGTGCACTCATCTCGACCATCTCGTCTCGCTCAATTAAGAAACCCCAAAATGCCAAACAATCAATATAAATCATGTGATTCCTATCTAGCCTTGCGACACGACTCGCCCAACTCGTGGCGCTCAACTCGAAGGGCCTAACATCCTCCCTCTCTTCAAAGATGTTGTCATCCTCAACAATGAACCCCCTAGCAATCCATCTGCCACCAAGGTGTTGCGTCCTCAAGAAGATTGTCCATCAAACTAACATCCCATGCCATAGAGCAACCTCCTATCAAACTGCATGAATCATGTGAATAATGCTCATCTCCTAACATTGCATCAATCATGTGAACCTGTGAATGCTCTCATAAGAATGGCATGTGTTGGATCCCCTTGTGTTATGAGCTAATCCAGTAGCTAATTTGATCATAACACCAACTCCACAAGAAATCCTGCCACCCAAACAAATGCAAACACTTCACATCCCAATGTCATCCCAAACATCTCTACACATAAAATCCACCATCTCAAATTTTCTCATCACGAAGTACCACTATTACTCTCTCCACATATCTCTGCACTCGCCACCTTGACCAACTAACGACGAGCCCATCTCCAAGAGCTCACAGAGAAGATGAAGTGGGGTAGGCTCAAGGACTACCTCTCCACACTCCATATCCAACTAAACCACCTAAATATGTACCCCAATCTCTCGAATATGCTCTACCTGATGCTAGAAATGGTCGTCCACCCCATGGAATGACCCCTCCATATTTGTATGCAACATATCTCAATAATGGGGGATATGGACCTATCCTACCCTCGCTTTCCTTAATCAATCTCTCCAACTCTAGATCCTGAAGCCATACATCTAACTCTATAATATCCCTAGACTCCTCAAGCTCCCTACTGGCTCGTCTATACCAAGGCTCATCAATTTGAACCTCATCCCAAACTACAGATAAAATCCTCTTGGCTCCATCATCATCAAGGTAATGCTCTGTCAAGTCTCCCTCGTCATCATAAATGTCAGCAAATCTGTCAAACTCAGGTGGTGATGTCTCAACATCAACCATCTGAGATCTCTCGATAAGACTTGGAACTCTCTCTAACAAGTTTGTCATCATCTTGGTCTGGCTTAAAAGGATATACTCCACATGATCCAAGCTCCTAAGAATCTCATCATCAAGCTATATCTCTGCCACAAGGATAACTGTCATCCTAGCACCTCCAACTAAAATAGCTCGTACAATCAAAAAACTCACAGGCTTTGCTCCCCAAAGAATGAACAATCTATCCCAGTGCGGTATAGGCACAACCCTCTCTCCAATCAAAAATTCATATCCCAATACAACCTCATAGTCATCCAATTGAATGACCGTCAAGTCAAGCTTCCCACTCCAATATCAAATCTACACTAGAACATCCCTAACTAAGTTGACAACTCCCTTATCCTCATAGTTCCCTGCTTTAAAGGAAATAAGGACTACAACAGTCTACAAACCCAATATCCTCACTAGATCCTCCCTCGTGAAGTCATGAGTAGCAGTGCTATCCACAAAAGCAACCTACTGACTCCCAAAAAAATCAACAGTTACATAATTCAATCGATTTCTGCGTTGATCCTATTTTAGAGTGGCCTCTTTTGAAGAAGTTGCACCTAAAACCTACATCACTACCACAAAAGGCTTCTCTGCCTCCTACATCGTAGTCAACTTCTACTTCAACAAACATATTCTTATCCATATGATCTATTTACACAGTGTTACAGGAACAATCCCCCCCAAGGATCTAGAGGCAGAACCGCATCCCGTACGGATTTGCCACCAATCCTTTAGACGAACTGAGGATCCGAAAATTGGATCTATGGTTTCACCTTTTTTTGACGATTCCTAGAAAATTGGATTCATGGGGGCCCGATCCACGGATCCGGAAAGGATCGGGTGCAGATCTGTGGAGGTTCGAGCGTGTATCCACTGCGTATCGCAAGCGGATCAGAGAGAAGGTGGACGGTTCACAGAGTTCTGCAGGGCTTCTTTTGCTTTTGTTTATTTTGGAAATTCAAACAGTTATGTGAGGAACTACACTTTCTGAATACTCCCAAGGTGCCCGTTGATACTCCCTAGACGCTTCCTAGATGCTCCCTAATGGTAATGTTAAATTCTTGAAGTAAGAGGATCTTTCATTTCCATCCTTTTACTTAAATTTTTAACATTACCATGAAATGACTCAGGATGTTTGAGAGTGGTTCCAACCTCATCAAACTTACCATGAAATAACTCAGGATCAATGAGAGTGGCGTTTTTGGATTATATCGTGTATGAGGGCATGTGATTGGCATTAATCAAGAGCACCAAGTCCTATATGTACCCCAATGTTGGTGTTGTTGATTGTTGAACTCCTTTGTCATGGCCTTAGCAATTTTGTACCCTTCACTCAAGTCAAAATCATTGATCAAGCATGTTAAGCTTCCTCTACCATATTATAAGGCTTGGATTAAGATATTCAATCAAAATTAGGCAATGTTGACTAATATCCCTATAGAATTGAAGTAGAGGCAAAGGCCAGACAAAAGAAGAGGAATCTAGATTCTAGATGGTTGATGTTAGAATAATTAATCATTGATGTACAATGGATGTCATATCTATCTTGATTTATGTAAAAATATGCATGTTTTCATGTCTTCTAAAAAACGACCCTGCTTTGTGCAACGTTGTCTCCGCATATCAAACATGAAAGAAACTTCTTCTACTTCCCTAAACTACTTTGCTTATGTCCATACTCTTTCTAAGATTTCCCTTTTCTTCCTTTTCTTGCTCTTATCACCACCCTGCACTTTCGCTTTTGTCTTCCCCCATTTTCACAGAAATCCAAAAGCTTATCTACTGCAATGATAACCTCTGCAAGTGCATGAACATTTTTCCTTCTCACCTCTATCTGTGCGGCTGTGCCTAGGGCTGCAATCCCATCATGAAGTTAAACAACCTATCTCCATTAGGCATATCCTTGATCTCCAATATGAGACCAAAATACTCATGAATATAAGCATGTATGCTACTAGACTACCTCATTCCTCAACTTAGTCCTTGCATTCCAACTCTAATCCTTTGGTCCAAACTACATGTACAAACCTTCCTTCATCTTTGCACACATAGTGATATCATCCTAGATATGACCAGCAACAATCTGCTCCACCCTAGACCTCCACCACAGCTTTGCATTCCTTGTCAAATACTTAGCAGCAACCCTAATATTGTCCTCCTCTAGGCATGCCCCCAATTGTCGAAGATATTTCTCTACATCCAAACAAAAATTTCCGATCACCTTCGTACTTCTAGTACCATCATACAACTCTGGTTCCTTTGCTTGCACCTTCACTGAAGTCTTAGACGAACCCTGCCCAACCGCTTTCCTCAATATCGCAGTTGTCTCTATCTACTTACGAACCACTGACACAAGATCACTAACCTACATACCAACCGATCCGATCTCCGACCTTCATGACAATTCTTCTCCACAAAAATAGATATCCTGTCAAACTCTCGTATTCATTAAGTGAACATTTGTCTCATAGTCCTCATTTATGGATGATGAACACAATAATGATTAGTTCCTTATCCTAAATGGGCTCTATGGAGTAATGGGGGATGATTAGGGCATCCACTTTTAAAACACTAACTATTTATTCTTTGAGGTGAGAAATTAAATGCAAGTAATGCACATTCAAAGGCTCCATAAGCTTCAAAGAAAACAATTTTGCATGCATCAATGGAACAAAATTTTAATATAAGTCTAGCATTTAGTCATGACATAAATAGAAACCTTACTTCACACATACAATATCCAAAATATCAATGAAACTTACAAAATTCTCCAAAGAATCACTTCTTTCAATCCCAGAACCACATCTCCATGCAAAATACCATCTCCACAAGGATTCACACCACAGAAAAGTTACATCTTTCCGAAGCAACAAAAAAGAGATCAATTCGCAATCTTACAAGAGAAGAGTGATCAAAATGTGTGAAGGGAAGCCCATATTTATATGAGACTTACCACCCTTACTTTTACAAATTTACAAGTAAAATCCCTAATTACAAAAGTTTGTTGACGTGTTTAACAAGTGTGAGGTTACAAGAAAACCTCAATTGCTCAAAAACATGACAAATAATGCCAAAATAACGCATGTGTGTGGGAGAAAAACCTCCACTAGGAGGTCATCATCCAAAGGAGCCCAAAATGCCACAAGTGAGCAATAGGCTAATGAGTCCTCCATACTCCAAAGGTAGCTCCAAATCCACGGGTGTGCCTCCAAAGTGCCATAATAGCAAAATGACATCACCAAGGTGCCCAACAGCACCCTCTAAAGGGAAAGAGGGAAGATGTCGCACCAACATCTCAAGTGTTGGGGTCAAATTGTGATGTAGGGTCATATAGAAAAAGGATCAAGAATATAGAGTTTAATTCTCATCATTCTCTAAATCAGTGTCAACTCTTTAACGACTCTTCAAATCCCCCCGTCTCTTCCCAATAATAGTGTGGGCGCAAAAATGTAAAGTCAATCATCGAACACTTTAACAAATGCCTATAATATTGGGGAGGGCCACCTTGCACCATTGGCATTGTCTTTTTTCTCCTAACAATCCAATCATTGTGATAAGAGACTAAAGCAATATGGTCATGCGGGAGAGACTAATGTCATAATTAGCCTTGAAAGTTGAAGCCCTTTAATACATCCATTAAAATTTCAGCCCTTTCTTTGGCAATGATGGAGAATGAAAAGAAACAAAAAATTGAGATGGTATGATTTCTAAAGTGAAGAACTAATGAGGGGTGGCATCATATGTTTTACCCAGTCCTATTATTGATGATTTCAATGATATCACATGCTTTAGCATTTCTCCATAAGAGTAACCTCATGGATTCTCTTAGGTTGGCTATCCGATCTTTAACTCAGTTTCTATGCTAACATTTTGTATAAATACCCGAATTCCTTCAGAGACTGAGGGGGGGGAAGTATTGTTAAAACGCATTGTGTAATTTCTACATTCCTAAAACGAAAAGTGTCTTTTGCTCCAATTATTCGATGGCGTTCTCATGATATATTGAATTGAAGATTTAATATTACCTTGTCTAAGGAGGTAGGGCCACCTCCTTCACCCGATACCGCTTGTAGCACTAGCTTAGATTTTGTATTTATAATTATATTAATTTGTAGTTAATCACTCTGGCTGCAACTCTATTACTTTCCTTTTGCTACAATAACACTCTTATGCCATGTTTCTATTGACTAATTATTGCTACAACTCCATGTTATACATTTTGGGCATTAGCTTCATGGGTAATTGATTGTCTAATTAATGTCATGCAGATTTGTGTTTCTGGGAATTTGGGTTGTTGTTGCAAGTAGCTTGTAGCTTATTTTTGCTTAATTTTCAACATGGTAGTAGTTTATAGATCAAGAGTTGTGTGAATCTGATTTCTTGATTTATACACTTTATTTCTAAATTATTTATTTATCACATTTGCACAATAAGCACGTGTTATTGCATAAATGTTACAACAATCAAGAACATCATCATACTTGAACAAGTCACCTCTAGCAGCTATTGTTTTTACACTTTCAGCGTATTTACTTTCATGCAGTTGTGATTCACTTTCCTTGTGATTTACTTTCTTGCAAAGAGTGCTTCATTTCCTGCAAGGTGTGGTGTGTTTGATTAGATAAGTGACATGTGAAAGCATCCTTATCTTGTACTTTAGTAACATTTAGATTAGTACAGCCTCAAGATACACAACAAATTCCACCAATCACTAGGGACAATGATCATAGTAAGTCCCATAAAAGTGTTCCAGCTCCTAAGGGGAGGTGACATGTCCTAAGTCAACCCTTCAATCCATAGGTGCTTGTGATTATAATGGCAACGGAGGGGAAGGTCTTCAAGGAAAGGTACCATGGCCATGCAACTAGTTGATGGAGGTCCAACATCCTTAGTGTATAGATGAAAAAAGGGAGCAATCATGGAGGCAAGGGTTAACCCTTCTCTCATCCTACTCTTTCCACCCCTCTAGGGCAACTTTTTCATCATTTTTAAAAGCCTTGACTATGTAAAGCCCCCAGAGCATTTCTTGAGTTAAAGCGTGTCGAGGCCCTCTGGGAGTGAGGCATCGACGGGGTTCCTTACAATGGCAGTGACCAACTTACAAGTATTTGTCTCCCAAATTACACTCCTAGCACTTCTATTCACATGTTAGATATATTATGTTTGTCGAATCCAACATGTAATCAAAACACAAGTATAATGACAAATCTTCAATTAACATTCCCTCTCGTGTGTAAGAGTCCAATAATCACATTATTATTGTCCTGTTACAATATTATGTCACATTCATACAATAAAATAATGCTCATAAAGAAGTACACCAAGATATCGAAAAAGGGGCCATCAGTAAACCCACAAATGTTATCATAAACGTTTCACAAATGCATT
>APFE031218742.1:0-12485 GCA_000404065.3 Pinus taeda
TTTATTAAATGCTTCTCCCAATGAAATAATCATAAGAATGACGACTAAGGGCAACATGATTATAACAGTTGATGACTTATATCAGGTGGATGTCCGTGCTGTCGGAGTTAGTATTATTTTTTAATAATATATATATCTGAGCGAATATAACCATTCATTTCTCTGGATGGGAAATTTGTTTTGATGTTTTGGCGATGTGATATGTTGCGTGCTTGAGTTGTGCAATTAGACAATCAATTTTGGCAAAATATTGGAATAAACAGAAATATATGCCCTGCAATGCGATATAATGGATTTCGGTGATCGATATGGACCATGGTTATTAAATGGACGGCCGCATGGATAGGAGAGTTGATTTATTTTCCCACTTCTAGTGATGATAGACAAGAGCTAATCAGCTTGCTATAAGGCATTAAATGTTTGGTTAGCAGTATACCCTATAAGTCGATAACACACCGCTATTATTTTTCATTTATCTCAGGCGAGTGTGTTATAAGGTTATCGGGCATATAGCTAACCAGGTATTTAATGCCATATGGTAGGCTGGTTAGCTCTTGCCAGTGATGATATATATGATAATAATCCAGTTTGCAGAGCAATTATTACCAAAACTGGCGCACCGTATTGACATGTTTTAGTCGCTGGACTTTGCATTGTTGGGATAATATTGAAATTGGTAGTGAGGGATGTACGAAAGAGATATCACGATATCTCATGGCATTGTAAATGCATGGACGGGTGCAATAACAGCCAAGCTTAACGCAGATTGGCGACATTTTTTCAGCTATTCTTTTTCGGAAAATCAGTTTACTATTATCGGCGAAAAACCATGTTACTTTGGCGATTTTTCCAGGAATTTAAGTGCACCGTGGATTGTACAGCAGCCCATTGCCCGAGGAAGAGTACGAAGATAAATGAGTAGTTCTTAGAGAGATAAATCGATGGTAATTACGCCATAAGGTGTTCCTCTGGGAAGAACTCCCCTCCAGTGCCATGTTGTACCTTCCTGCGCCATTGATTTCGTTGTTAGACGATGGAATTAATATTCACCGTTTGATTCGAAGTGTTCGATTCATTATCCCTCCCGCGCATCATCCCTCCCGCGCATCGCATCTGGCATCTAGCCATGGCATCGCATCTAGCATCTGGCAAGCATGCGCTGCACTCTGAATCCTCCTCATGCTTTCATTTTCTCCTCCTCATGCTTTTGTATCGTTTGATATTGACTACCCGTTGTTCGCCGGTTCGATTCCCAAACAAAATGCAGACCCTCTGCCGCTGAATTTCCGAGGATTTCAGCAACAAATTATCATGCAGGCGCCCTGTCAAAGGTACAAATTTTTTATAGCTCGTTTGAGATCCAGTTTTGGGGTTCTGTTCTTTTGTTGTTGGGCTGAAATTGGGTTTACTCAGTGTTAGGTTATTCGGTGGTGTGGGCATATTCTCGGTTTTGTTAATTGAGTGATGCGAATCCTATCTAATTTCTGTAGAAATTATAATTTTCTTTTTCCTGGTGGTTCATGGCGTCTCGCACATTGTCTGTGAATTTCAGGGTTTTTGCAAATTTCATTATTATTTAAATTCAGGGTTTTGTTCTAACTGGGGTTCAATTTTAGCTGTAATTGATCTGGTGTTTATGTAAAATTGCAAGAGAGTAGGGTACAAGTCTAATCACTGCACCTGGGGGTGATAACAGTTTCTTCTATCTCAATTTCAGGTACATTCATTCTTGTTGTTAGTACCTTGTCTGAGTATTCTATGCACAATTGCGTTGAGTAGAGGTTATTTAGTTATTGGACATGAATTCTTGCACTTAATTACGCCGTAAGGCATCTTTCTTTGAAACCAACATCCCTGGTTGCTACGGTGTGCAATTGTCCACCCTCGATTCTCGATGTTAGACGATAGACCTATGTTCTACCGTCAGATTAATATATTCAGACCGTTACTAACTCCGAAAGCTACTACGCGGAAAATATTCGTCAGATTAATATATTCAGACCGTTACTAACTCCAAAAGCTACTATGCGGCAAAGATTGATACCCTTTTGGTGGCTATCATCACCCGGGCTGCGTTCTTCGCGCACAGATACGCCCCACTCACATTCACTGAAATGACCAAATCCTCGATAGTGATGTCTGCCATGGAAGAGAATAGCCCGCCTGGGATTCCCTGGTTGCTGAACACTATGTCGAGACGCCCGTGCTTCTCCTGTGCGAAGTCCAGTAGGGCGGAAACGTGCTGCTCATTTGAGACATTGCAGTGGAAAAAACTGGCATTGGGAGTGATGTCTACAATCACTACTTTCGCTCCATTATCCACTAACAACTTGGCACTCGCCTCTCCGATTCCGTTGGCGCCTCCTGCGATCACAGCAACCCTTCCCTGCAACATGCAAACTACCAACGCACTGATTAGAATGAATGTTACGAGTTGTAAAAAAAGATGCCGTGGAATGGGATTGGCATTAAATTGGTTGGAATGTGTGTTTTTATCATAAATTGTTATTATTTTAATTAAGTGTTTTTTACGTGAAAGAATGTTATGAGTCGTCAATAAAATGTTTTATAAATATCAATTTTATATTTAACCAAATATATTTAATTTTTTTCTTTAATTTATATATTTTATTTTCAAAATTTTCCCATACAGATACAATAGCCAGCTAACATACAGATACAATAGCCAGCTAACATATATACGTACTAGCTAGATTATATATCTAGCCCTGCTATATTGGAAAAAAATAACATTTTTTTTTTTAGCCTAGCTATATTGGAAAAAAATAACATTTTTTTTTGTTGAGGGTATTTATGTCACCCTTTAACACCTTGTATCGTTTGATATCCTCTTTCATGCTTTCATTTCCCAAGGTTACTTATGTTGACAAAAAGTTATCTTTATTTAACAAAAAGTTACCTTTGTTATGTTTGAAGGTATTTATCTATCTTCAAAGCTCTTTCTTCCTTTAACAACATTTATCCTTCCGTATACACCATGATCTTGAATGGAATTGACATTAAATTGGTTGGGGTGTGTAATTTTTTTTGTGTGTTTTATAATAGTTTTCCAGATTATCGATATAACTCGGTTGCAAAATCCAAAGAAAGAAATGTACCCAGGAATCTAACAAAAGGTTACCTTTGTTATGTTTGAATGTGTTTATCTATCTCCAAAGTTATTTCCCCCTTGAACAACTTGTATCCTTCCATATACTCCTTTATGCTTGCCTGAATGGGATTTCCATTAAATTGGTTGGGCTATGTCTTTTTATGTGTTTTTATAATAGTTTTTGGTTGGGGTGTGTCTTTTTATGTGTTTTTATAATAGTTTTTCATATTATTGATACAGCTTGCAAGCAGGAACAAGCGCCTTGATCTTTCTGTGCCGCGTGCAAAACCCAGAGAAAGAAATGCACTGCGCTGCAAAACCCAGAGAAAGAAATGCACTGAGAAAGGCGTAAGGCGTTCTTGATCAATGTCATCTAAATTTTTTAAAATTTCATTCTTCAAAAATATCCAGAAAAGTCATTCTTTTCTAACAAAAAAACCAATGTTTGTCTGACAAAACGTTCTACATTCTTCCTCTTCCTACTTAGGATTGAACTGACCAATTACTGAATTAATCTAAAGCCACTAATCATATATATATGATAGTACTGATCCTTCATATTTAAGCCATAAGGCATTTCCCTTTGAAACCAGTTCCCCTCAATGCACACTTGTCATCATTTTTTGTTCTTACTAATTTTTATTTTCAATGATTCTTTATATCTCACAATGCTCGAATTTGTCATCATTTTTTGTTCTTACTAATTTTTATTTTCAATGATTCTTTATATCTCACAATGCTCGAATTTATGCTTTACGGCGTTTCCTTTGCAACATCTCGTGCAAATGCTAGTTATGTGATATATAATAACATTCCACTAACCACATATTACATCTTTCCCATATAAACGTCAGTGCAAATGCCATGTATTTTAGCGTTTGCAACGTTCGGCGATAATAACATCCCAAGAACCACATATACATATTTTCGCATACAAACGTTATAGACGTCATTGCAAATGTCATGTATTTTAGGTCTCGCACTTAGGTTTTTCATTTTTCTTTGGGATGGATTCAACGAATACGCCACGTAGACAGTCGAAGCACTAGTCAAAGTACTAACTTATTTTAACGCATTCACGTCTGATAAATCATATTCACTTCATAGGGTGAGCTTGATTACAGATTCCCGGAATATGCCAGGATCCGACGGACATGGTTGCGGTAAAATTTCATACTAAATACAGGGAAGAATGCCTATCAAACAATCCAAGTAGGCGAATATCATCACAATGTGCTGGTTAAAGAAAAACAGAGTTCGTGATATACACGGAATCATTTCGCTGTTTATAAAAAACCAGAGATCGTGATCTACACGGAATTTATTCAATTAAAAAAACGTGCCCTCATGTTATGTTGAGGCATGGGTTGCTCCATAAAAGTGGCAGCGCAACAGCGCAACAATGATGAGGGGATCGATGAAGAGTGAAGAGACAGCTCTAACCCACGGAGATTTTGACTGCCCAAAGATGCTCATGCTCTGGATTCGTTAAACTAACTCCACGCAATCCTTACATTCCAATACCTCTGCATCAATTAGCCAGTAGCCCTAGAACGTCGTCGCTCACAGTCCAACAATCAGATGGCTCGTAATCCGGAACCCTTGCATGCTCTTGTGTTCCCATACCCAACGCAGGGTCACATAACTCCCATGATGCAGTTCGCCAGGAAGCTTGCTTCCAAAGGTGTTAGAGTCACCTTCGTTACCACGCACCACATACACCAGCAGATCACCAAAGCTCACACTCACAGTGCTGAACAAGAAGATCCTATTCAGCAAGAAGCCCGTAATCTTGGTCTTGATATTCGCTCTGCTCAAATTTCTGATGGATTGCCTCTGGATTTCGATCGGTCGACCAGAATGAATGATTTTTTCCGTTCTGTGGATAACACTGGAGGAGAGTTGGAGCAGCTTCTTCATAGTCTGAATAAGACGGGGCCTGCCATATCGTGCGCCATAGCTGATACTATACTTCCCTCGTCATTTGAAGTCACAAAGAAATTTGGTATTCCTTGGATTTCGTTTTGTACACAGCCTACATTTCTTTATTCAATCTACTATCACTTGCATCTACTGGAGGATCTCTGTTACTCTCTTTCCCAAGGAAGTGGTAAGGTTTCTGCTGGCTTTAAATAGTATTTGTCCATTGAAATCCTGCTTATAGAAAAACTTAAATGAACCCAACTCTGATTTATATGGATTGATACTGGTTAGTTAACAAGTGTCAGTGGGATTTGTGTGCAGTTGAGGAGGGCAGCATTTCAGTTGATTATATTCCGGGCGTCCCAACATTAGAAACAACGGATCTTCCGTCCTTTATTCGCGAGAAAGATGCCGACTCACAGTACCTTCTTGAATTGCTACGTAAGTCCTTTCAGGTAAGTCGCGAAGCAGATTGGGTTCTCGGTAACTCTTTTGACGATCTTGAAAGCAAGTCTGTGAGTTTAAACCCTCCGATTTTGCATGTTGGCCCGCTTCTTCCATCGGGTTTCTTGAGCGGTGAGCATTCCGAGGACAGGCGAGTTGGAACGAGCATTTGGACGGAATGTGACTCTTCCGAATGGCTGGATGCGAAGCCTACTGGTTCGGTTATATACGTTTCATTTGGGAGTATGGTTCATGTGACTAAAGCTCAGCTGGAGGAAATAGCGATGGGTCTCAAGGAAAGCGGACAGTTCTTTCTCTGGGCTAAGCGTCCAGACATAGTCTCTTCGACTGTCTCAGACTCCTTACTAGACGGTTTTCTGAATGAGACCGAAAGGCAAGGGCTCGTTGTTCCATGGTGCAATCAGGTGCAAGTGTTATCCCATCCCGCTGTTGCGGGCTTCATTACTCACTGCGGATGGAACTCAATGCTTGAAAGCATAGCTCTTGGAGTTCCAATGATAGGGTTTCCATTTTGCGCGGATCAATTCACCAACAGCAAGCTCATGGCCGACGAATGGAACATTGGGTTCAGACTGAGCGGAGGACAGGCAGCAGAGAAAGGACTGATACTGAGGAATGATATATCCAGCACCATCAGAAAATTGTTCAGTGACGAAGGTATGGTGGTAAAGAAAAATGTGGAGGCTTTACGAGACGGTGCTAGGACCGCAGTGCGAAAAGGAGGATCTTCGTATAGAAACATTGAGAGCTTTATAGAAGGTTTGAAGCAGAAACGTATGAGTAAGTAACTGCAAGTTAGTGAACCATCTCTCAATAAGTGCTAACATAAGTGGATAAGTAAAGTGAAACTTCGTGATTCTTAGCCTATGCCTTATAAATCAATGCTTTGTCGTATTTCACTGCCGTAATCTAATGCCGCACATCCTTCCAGAGTTTGCCGCTTATATTTTACTTAAATCAAACCTATTTGATCTTATATTTTACTTAAATCAAACCTATTTGATCTAAAAAGGTTGGTACGTGTGTTTTAAAAGTTACGTCAGCATGCATGTGTATGCATGTTTGTCTCTAATTATAAAATTAGATAATAATAATATTATTTGTATTGAAATTAATTGATTTACAATTATATAAAAAAATATCAAATTGTATTATTAATAAAAAGTTAGTTATATATTAATATTAGTCTATATTATAAAAAACATCTCCTTTATACTAGATTAATACACTATGATAGTGAGATTATAGATGATTTATAATGTTTTTAATCAAAATTAATTAAATATGTACATTTATTTTTGTTAATGATTATAATGCATATTTTTTATTTAATGAATATTTTATTTTTATTTTAAAAGCCATATTTATCATTCCAAATTAAGTATGAAAGGAATTGCACATCTTTCTGGTTAAAATTTTATTTTTATATTTCAAAAAATAAAATATAAAAACATTTTAAAATCTACACATTTTCTCCCTTGATTTTGAACAATAATTACACTCACTAAATTAAATTAGACTTTTCAAATTATTAAAAATGAAAATGTTTACTTGGTTTACTTTGATATTTTATTTTTTATATTTAAAGCATGTGACATTAATTTTGGAATTGAGAAATTTTAAAGAAAAACTTCTCCATCACCAACACTTCCAAACACTTCTAGTATAGTATATGACAAACTTTTAATAATTATCTTACAAATAGTAAAATATCATGAGCAAAAAATTTTTAAATACTATATATAATATATATATTATATATATTATATAATATATATATATAATATATAACTTTAATTTATTTAAGAAGTTTAAAAGAAAATAAATATTACTAATTATTTCCAATTACAAATTTCTGTTTAAAAATAAGCATTTGAAAAACTAACTAGCTCAATGGATGGGTCACACATGAGGAGATGAAAGAAAGCTCACATTAGGGGTTCCATAGAGAGGAATGGTTTCTCACATAATTTCTCTTTATTACATAGCACATATGTGTGGAGTAATTTAGTCCTTGTGTAGGACATTGTTATGTCGAGAGGGCCTTGTGTAGGGAATTGTTATGTCGGAAGGGCATTTTTATGTTAGGTTCCACTATGGGGAGCATAAACCTCGTTCTTTCAAAAATGTTGTCACAAGGGATATGGACCTAGGTTCAAGTAAAAAGTCAAAGGCACTTCATCGATTGGCTACGAAGAGAAGCAAATTTGAAGGAAATTGAGAGGATCCCCCACTTCACGCATCGTAGTAGAGTCATAATAGAGGTAGATGTCTCCTGACAACAATCCAAAGTATGAGGTGAAATCGATAAATGTCGATCCAAAGTATGAGGTGAAATCGATAAAAAATTCCCATTGCATATAATATATGAAGGATCATTGCACGATATGAAGATTTATTGGAAGCTAACAAATGAAAGTCTTGTTAGTTGGATCCATAAAAAATGGAAACCAAAGGGACACAATGACCTTGAGTTGGGGGTTGAGGGTTTCTTTACAATTATTTTTTCTAATTTGGAATATAAAACTAGTGTCTTTGAAAAAGGTCCATACTTCTTCAATAATGTGGAGATATTCATGAGATTCTAGCAAGAGCACTATGATCTAGAAAAGGAGAAATTTTTGTTTGCACTGGTATCAGAGCTAGGGTTGAATATCCATTATGCAAGCCACTGAGTGCCATCGCCTTACTCTGGAAGCATTTGTTAAAACATTGGCCATTACCTCTGGAGCTACTGAAGGGTCTGTCCAGGAAATCGGAAACCCCTACAAAGAAGAGAGTCTAGGAAAGGAATCTATCTAAGAAATAGCTAAGGAACACTGGAACTAAAAGACAGTTGCTAAGAGAAAAAAAAGGTTGTGGACCTATGTTGAAATGTGTTGCTGGAGTTTGAAACGTGGAGATCCATGGAGATTGGAGTTGAAACGTGGTGTTCGTAAGTTTTTTTTTAAATCAAACTTGCACACATATGTCAAGTTTTTTTCTCAAACCATCATATGTATGCGTGAAATGTGAAAAGGTTAAAACATTATATATGTTTTTATATTTATTATGAAACATATATAATCATATGTTGGAATTTTGAAAAGTATATTTTAAGAGCAGGAATTTTGAAAAAGGTATTTTAAAAGGAGGAAGGTCATTATTACTAAATTTTAAAGAGTAATAATTGAAGTGTTTTTTTTTTAAGTGGAGTTTTTTGTGTTTTGGGGCATGAATTTGATTGAAAATGGAGACAATAGTTACAGACATGGAGAAGTTGAGTGGGGATAATTTTTCCCTATGGAAATCACAGATGGAGGATATACTGATTTTAAAGGATCAGTATTTTCTGATTGAGGGCACAACAAAGAATCCTTCATCGATGACAAATGAATAGTGGAATAGGCTAGATAGAAAGGTGATTGCAACAATCTGCCAATATTTAGCAAAGAATGTTTATTTCAATGTGTCCGTAGAAAAGATAACAGAAGGATTATGGAAGAAACTCCATAATCTATATGAGAATAACACAACATCAAACAAAGTTTTCTTGATGAAGAAGCTTTATAATCTCAAAATGAAGGAGGGTGCTTTAGTTGCTGAGCACTGGAATGCATTTAATATTATTACTATTCAACTTTCCTATGTTAAAATCATTTTAGATGATGAAATTAGAGCCATTTTGCTAATGTGTTTTATGCGAGACAGTTGGGAAAATTTCGTTGTAGATATGAGCACTTCAGCAACTACAGGGACCTTGAAGTTTGATGATGTTAGCAGCATTTTAATGAATGAGGAGCTGCAACATAAGTCAATTGCGAAAAACCTGGGAGGAGAGGCTCTAGTTCTAGCTGATCATGGTAGGAGAATGGATCGAGGCTGGCAAGGGCGATCAATATTGAGAGGCCGATCAAAATCAAGGAGAGGTAGGATCATCTGCTTTCATTGTGGAAAACCCGGGCACATGAAGAAAGAATGTTGATTCTAGAAGAAAGGAAAAAAGGATCAAAGACCGTCCAGTACAAATCACAAGTCGTCCAACACAAATGAAGTTGAGACTACTGTTGTAGGCACAGATGGTGATGTGTTGTTTACTATTTCAATAGAGGATGCATGTGTATATACATCTAGCAGTAGCTTTGATTGGATCCTTGACTCTGGGGCATCTCACCATGTAACCCCATGAAAAGATAGTTTTGTTTCATATAATCCTGGCAATTATGGTAGAGTGCATTTGGGGAATAATAATTTTTGCAGTATTGTTGGAGTGGGATATCTCCAGATCAAGACGAAAGATGGACATGATATATTGTTGATATAGGTCAGGCATGTACCAGAAATGCGCATGAGTTTAATCTCTATGGGATGATTGGATGATGAAGGCTATTCCACAAGCTTTGGAAAAGGAGGGTGGAAAATTAGCAAAGGAGCATTGGTCGTGGCCAAAGGATGCAAGACATGAACAATATACACATTGAAGACATTGATAGGAAAGTCAGGTTTGGCTACTGGCACAAAAGAAGGAAATTTAGCAAATCTGTTGAATAGGAGCTTGGGTCACATAAGCGAGAAGGGATTAAAAATCCTTGTTGGTAAAAATTTATTGCCAGGTTTGAAATCCTAGAATCTTGATCTTTGTGAGCATTGTATATATGCTAGACAAAGAAGGGTTTCATTCCTTAGAGGTGGCCATGATAGAAAGAAAAATGTGTTAGAATTGGTACACTCAGTTGTGTTTGGGCCTATTAACATCAAATCATTAGGAGGAGCATCATATTTTTTAACATTTATAGATGATGAATCCAGGAAGGTTTGGGCATATCCTATGAAAAGTAAAAGTGAAGTGTTCAGAATATTTCAGAAATTCCATGTTGCTGTTGAAAGAGAGACTGACAAATTGCTGAAGTGTTTAATAATAGATAATAGTGGAGAATATTGCTAAAATGCATTTAAGGAATATTGTAACAGGTTTGGCATAAGGCATGAGAAGACTATGCCTGGTACTCCTCAACAAAATGGTGTCATAGAAAGGATGAACCACACTATAATGGAAAAGGTGCGAAGTATGTTGTCCAATTCTAGTTTGGAGAATTTTTTTTGGGCTGAAGCAGTCAGGACTGCTTGCTACCTCATAAATAGATCTCCAACTACAACCTTGGATGGCGGTATCGCTGAAGAAGTTTGGACTGGTAAGAATTTGAATTATTCTCACTTGAAAATCTTTGGATGTGAAGCATTTCTACATATTCCCAAAGAAAATAGAACTAAGCTAGATGATAAATCTATGAAATGCATATTTTTGGGATATGCGGGTGAAGATTTGGTTATCACCTATGGGATCTAGTCAAACATAAAATTATTAGAAGAAGGCATGTTATATTTAATGAGTCGGAAATGTTCAAGAGGACTGTAGGTGAGTTGGAGGTTAAGAAGGTTATTTACAGGTTTGAAGAGAAGTAGGAAAACATACTACTAATACAAGAAAATGAACAACAAATTCAGGAGCATGAAGAATAACAAGTGGAAAATGATGAACAACAACAAGAAGGAATCTTGCAAGAACCTTTACAGGAGATTCAACCTGAGAATGCACCACCACAGTTGGTTCCTAGATCTTCTAGGCCTCATAATCCTTCAGAAAGGTATCCTCCTTCAAACTATATTTTGTTGACTGATGAAGGTAAGCCTAATTGTTTTCAAGAAGCCTATAAAGTTGAGCATAGTGAAGAATGGAAGAAAGCAATGGAAGAAGAAATGTACTCTTTGCTGGAAAATAAAACTTGGGAGTTGGTTAACCTCCCAAAAGGCATAAAGGCTCTACAAAACAAATGGGTTTACACGATTAAGCATGAAGGTGATGAAAAGAAGGAGAGGTATAAAGCAAGGCTGGTGGTGAAAGGTTTTTCCCAGAAAGAAGGTATTGACTTCATTGAAATTTTCTCACCTATTGTTAAAATGTCATCCATTAGAGTCATTCTTGGTCTAGTTACTACTTTAGACTTAGAATGTGAATAGTTAGATGTAGAAATTGCTTTCCTTCATCGTGAATTGGAGGAAGAAATTTATATGGAGTAGCCAAAAGGCTTCATATAAAAAGGAAAAGAAAGCCTTGTTTGTAGGTTGAAGAAGAGTCTTTATGGGTTGAAGCAGGCACCTTGACAATGGTACAAGAAATTTGATTCATTCATGTTGGAACATGGTTTTCAGAGGTTGGAAGCTGACCATTGTGTCTATATAGAGAGGTATAATCGAGGAAAGTATATCATATTATTGTTATATGTGGATGACATGTTGATTGTTGGGCATGATAAGAATAATATCAATAGGTTGAAGAAAGATTTGGGTATCAAATTTGCAACGAAGGATTTGGGACTAGCACAACAAATATTGGGCATGCGAATTATGCATGATAGGAAAAACAAAAGGTTCTGGTTATCACAAGAAAAATATATCAAGAAGGTACTTGACAGGTTTAATATGAAGGATGCCAAGCTAGTTGGTACACCCCTTGCAGCGCACTTGAAGCTGAGTACTGAATTATGTCCTAGTGATGACAAGGAGAAAGAAGAAATGAGCAAGATTCCATGCTTCAGAAGTTGGCATTTTAATATATGCCATGGTATTCACATGACTAGACATTGCATATTCAGTGGGAATAGTGAGTAGGTTCCTTCCCAATCTAGGCAAGCGACATCAGCAAGCAGTAAAATGGATTTTGAGGTATCTCAAAGGTACTAGTCATTATTCTTTATGTTTTGCTCATGATGAGACTGTGCTTGAGGGATTTACATATGCAGATATGGCTGGAGATATGGACACCAAAATTTCCACTATAGGTTATTTGTATACATTTGTAGGTGCAACAGTATATTGGGTGTCAAGGCTACAAACAATAGTAACCCTCTCTACAACAGATGCAGAGTACATAGCTACTACAGAAGCTTGTAAAGAGATGTTATGAATGCAACAATTCCTAGGAGAGATAGGAATAAAGAAAGACAAG